>JARQZK010004364.1:230000-327500 GCA_030704885.1 Cynegetis impunctata | reverse complement strand
TGGTTTTCTATAAACCATCCTTGATCTATTCATTTATTTAAAAATCGTTTTAGGGTATACGTTATCTAATTATGCTATCACATGAATATTTTTTTGTTGACAATATTGCGAATTATTCATGTTAAACTATTATTGAACAAACTGTATTCTAAAGGTAACTATTATTATTAAATTATAACAATCTATTCAGTTAATGATATTTCTACTTACTGATCCAAATGTACAAAACTGACTGAGAAGTAGTTGAATTTAATTTCTTTAATTACTTCAGCTTTCTACTTTAACACTCTTTTCATTTTCGCATACTAAATTCCAAATTCAATGAACTGTACTGCATATTTTATGTAACTATTCGTGTTAGTCACTTATTCACAACTCAATTTGCAGCGATAAAACCCTGCGAAAGCACAAGTGTGCAGTATCGAATTTTAGATACCTTTACAGACCTCGTTAATTCAGTCGAAAAGCGTGATAGCTTTCTAGAAGATTTTCTATTGAATTAAACCTCTACGAACAAGTTCATAAGAAAAGGATAAAGAAAACTTATCAAGGCTTCGTGAAAATCGACCTACGTTTTAGTTACCAAGGTGCGAAAATACCAGTAAAAGAACAGAACCATTACATCAAATCATCAAAGAGTAAATGACACTATGAAAATTTGGCGATACACTTCAATTTCAGCATAAAGGGGGAGAACTTTTGAGGTATTTGTTGTTGTATTATATTTAACCCCTTCAGTCCTAGCCATTTTGAAATTCTTATGTAACTCTAGATGAGTTACGTATATGTTTAATTTTTTTCCCTCAAAATTACCGTATTTAGCCTCCAAATGTATGAAGTGTATTTATTTCATAATATTGAAATAATGCAACTTTTCAATGTTTTTGTGTTTCACTGTGCTACAGTAGCCATTCATTCGAAAGCATTTAATAAAAATTGTGTTTCTAATTTTTTCCCTTTTGCCGTTTGAAATCACGAAATATATTGCTCAACAACTGATTAGGATCATCAGTATTCCTTTAATAAATCGAATTTTATTGTTTCCACACAATTTCTTTCTATAGTTGATTAACTTTGCATAGTTTTTCATGAATTATGAACGAATCAATAACAGCAAACATAATTTGAATGAAAAAGCTTCATTTATTGACCTATTACTTCGTTCGTTATCAATTGCACTGTATTTAACATTTTTTGTATATTTTCAATTATTTTTTTTATTATTCTTACTTCTGATAAAATTAAGAAGAAATTGTGGCAAAAATATATCCAAGAATTATTAGATAAATTTGAAGAAACGGGATCTGTTATTTTTTGCAATAAGAAGAGAAATCCACTAAGGGTGTTTAAACAGTCAATAGTTTTTATTCTAATTTACAGTACCAAATGGACATACGAAGATTTTCATTCCTCAAACTTCAAAATTCAATAAATATATATATATATATATATATATATATATATATATATATATTATACATATATTGAAGAAATTTCAATATTTCAAAAGTTTTGAAAAAGTCACGAATGTCGTGTCGAAACGTAAACTTTTCAATAAAATCCAGTTTTTTTGAGATTCACCAAGCCTGTTATTGCTAATAATTATCAAAAGGTTATATATATATATATATATATATATATATATATATATATATATATATATATATATATATATATATATATATATATATATATATATATATATATATTCATAAGTATATACATATATGTTCAATAATAAAATATTTGTCAACCAGATAATTAAAAATATTGTAGTTTCAGTTCAAATATATCGTGATATCCGAAATTTGTATTGCCTTCTTCATTTCTTAAATATCAACATTATGATAACTTTAACTTTCAACATTTACCTCTCACTATTCCAACCTACTGATATTTCAGCTCTTTGGTTTGAAAGGAATAATATTATAAGGTATTGCTACTTCCCCCGATTTCTGCTACCCTGCTAAGGAATCCTGCCTATTGTCCCTCAGGAATCTTCATCGACTTAATCAGGAATTCAGTTCATTTCCCTGTTCTCCTGTGCGATATTAATTTAAGATGTTGGTAGTTTCCTGATTGAGTGAAACTAGCACTTCATTTCGAATGGCTTTACTTAATAAATTAAATGTCGTAAAATCATTGAAGCTAGGTGAAATTATTCAAAATCGTTTTCCTATACCTATTTAAATTTTGTTTCGATATATTTCTGTTGTAAGTAGTTTTTACCTCAATTATGTTTTTTTTTTATAGAAATCATAATATTCGGAACAAATGACAATCTGCAAGCTGTGAAGACACTGATTGAGAAGTCCATAGAGTACAATAGACCGCTGGCTCTGGCCTTTGTGGACTTCCACGAAGCCTTCGATACAGTTGAACCACACGCCGTTTTGGAAACGCTACAAGAATGCCACGTCGATTATCGGTATACAAAGTTAATCTACAACATCTACAAAAACGCGACAATGGTTGTAAAGCTATTCGAGAGTACCGAACGTATCCCAATTGGTAGAGGAGTAAGGCAGGGAGACACGATGTCTCCAAAACTGTTTACTGCGGTCCTGGAATACGCATTCAAGAAGGTCAATTGGGAGGAAAAAGGCATAAATATAGACGGTAAGAGACTAACGAACTAACGTTTTGCGGATGACATTGTACTGACGGCCGATAATCCAGGGGACGTCGAGGCGATGCTACGGGAACTCCAGCAGGTATGCGCTAAGGTGGGCCTAAATATCAATGTCCCAAAAACAAAATTCATGACAAATCTGGTCCCCAGTGGAAATATTATAGTGGGGGGCAAAGAGATAGAATTGGTAGAAAAATACACATACCTTGGCCATGAAATCCGAATCTCCAGAGATAATCAAACATGCGAACTGAAGAGGAGGACAAACCTGGCATGGGCAGCTTTTGGAAAGCTCGGTGACGTGTTTAAGGGAGACCTACCAGTGTGTTTGAAGAGAAAGATTTTCAATCAGTGCGTGTTGCCGGTCATAACATATGGAGCCGAGACACTAACCTTGACCATCGCATCCGCAAACAGACTTAGAACAGCGCAGCGTAAAATGGAAAGACCAATGCTGGGCGTGTCGCTGAGAGATCATGTTAGAAATGAAGACATACGCCGAAGAACAGGCGTCGCCGACATTATTGCACGTATCGCCAGGCTCAAGTGGAACTGGGCTGGACACTTGGCCCGAATGACAGACGGAAGGTGGACCAAAATGATGCTGGAGTGGAGACCTCGAGCTGACAAACGAAGCAGGGGAAGACCTGCAACGCGCTGGACAGATGATATAAAGAGAATCACGACTAACTGGATCCAGAAGGCTCAAAACAGAGAGGAGTGGGCAGAGAGAGGGGAGGCCTATGTCCAGCAGTGGACGCAGAGGAGCTAGTTGATGATGATGATGATAATATTCCGATGTGGCTTTTTTTTATGGATATTTCTTCCAGAGAACAAACCACGTTTATTTCAGGATGTTTAACATGAAAACTAGTTTTTATTAATTGTTCGATATTAATTTTTCAATATAAAAAGAAGAGAATTTATGGAAATTATTTAAGTTCCCTTTAAGCTATATGGTTCCATCGAAGGAACATTGAGGAACATTTTGTTGCTGAATGTTTCTCTTTGTTGCCATAGGTATAAACTTATGGCAACTTACGTGAATTTCTTGTTTCCACAAATGCAACTAAAATTGTCAATAGTTGCATATTGTTTAGTAGAAACAATCAACATTTGTTGCCGAAACATAAAGAAATTTTAAGGAACATTTTGGAATATTTTGGAACATTTACGGAAACAAGCAACAGCAACAAAAATGTTCCTCCGGTGGAACAACCATAGCTATTAGGCCAAGCTACAGAGATTTTTTCACGTAAAAAGTGTTAGAAGAAAACCATCTGCGCCATTGTTTGTAAAATAGTTCCATATGATATAGTGATATGTTTTTCACTCGACTTCATTATTTATAACTTTGTTATCAACAATTTTATGCAAAAAATTGCATTTTTTTTAGTTTTTTGCTTATAAAAATGAAACTATTAGAGTAATCGTGATGGTGTTAATAGACTAATTGTAGAAAATGAAAAGACGAAGAATGAGAAGTAGGACGACTCGATCAGACCCTTAGTTTGAGAGGAAATCGGAAAAAACCGGCCAAAATGCAGTTTTTTCAAAAATTCTTAACTCGCTTATTTTTTGAGTTGTAGCGTAGATCCTCAGGCCAGTATTAGCTATTGATATAAACTTCATTTGTGCGAAGATCAGGAACTGTCCGATGCATAGTTTTTGATCTGTAGCCATTTGATTATGTTACTATGCAATTTTTCAGCAGACCTGAATGCGACAGGTATGGTCCGAATTCAATTTACTAAAAATATTTTGAAAGTAGAATTCTCACAGTTCAAAACGTTGATCTTGGTTTTTCATAAAAACGCTGAGAAATATGTTAAAAATGAAGCTGAACAAAAAACGGCCGAGCGCGTGAGATAGTTGAAGAGTGGGGGTTTACAATTATTATCTGACAACGTTTAGAAATTACTGTCATGTTCAAAATGCCGACGCTTTCGAATGTCATACTTCTCCTTGCCTGCTGCTCTACCCCCACTCTTCAACTACTCTTACGCGCTCGGCCGTTTTTCGTCATGTTCAGCTTTATTTTTAACATATTTCTCAGCGCTTTTATGGAAAACCAAGATGAACGTTTTGAAATATGAGAATTCTACTTTACAAATCTTTTTAGAAAATTGAAATCGGACCATACCTGTCGCATTCAGGTCTGCTGGAGAATTGCATCGGACAGTTCCTGATCTTCGCACAAATGAAGCTTATATCAATAACTAATACTGGCCGGAGGATCTACGGTACAACTCAAAAAATAACCGTGTTAAGAATTTTTGAAAAAACTGCATTTTGGCTGGTTTTTTCCGATTTTCTCTTAAACTAAGGGTCTGATCGAGTCGTCCTCTCATTTTCTTAGTCTTTTCATTTCCTACAATTAGTCTGTAGACGCCATCACGATTACTATGATAGTTTCAATTTTATAAGCAAAAAACTAAAGAAAACGCGATTTTCTGCATAAAATTGTTAATAACAAAGTTGTAAATAATAAAGTCGAGTGAAAAATATATCACTATATACATATGGAACTATTTTACAAACAATGGAGCAGCTGGTTTTCTTCTAACACTTCTTACACAAAATGCTCCCTACAAATCTCTGTAGCTTGGCCTATATATATTTATTCGTTTTGCGTACTTCACTGCACACTGAAAATTTGCGACACGAATGTTGCGTTCTCGATACGTTTCCACTGCAATAGCAACACGGATTTGTTTACACATGTTTCCTATTTTCTTTTGAAGTTTACCGCTCAAAATGGAAACCGGCAACAAGTAGGAACAGTCAACATTTGTTGCCGAAAAATAAAGAAATTTTAAGGAACATTTTGGAACATTTTCGGAAACACGCAATAGCAACAAAAATGTCCCTCAATTTTCCTCTGCTATAACTGTAGCTTAAGATTGACTATGTTGATTAACAGCATCAATTGTCAAAGTAGTTCTGAATATATGTAGACCTTTATTGTGTTTTACATGTGTATATTCGTGATGCAAATAGGAGTACATAATATATTATCAGATAAACCATGATTATTTTATTGTAACGTTGAAAGTAGAAACTTACCCACGTACATTTAATTTAGAGAAATTCTGTTACATGTATGAGTAGTTGTACCAATTTTCAAGAGATAACCAAGTTCGCCCGAATATCACGATTGAATTTGATTTCAGTTTTAATTTAAAATGGTCGTATAGGTACCCCCAGGATAGTTCGTCCCTATATTATATGTTGAACTGTATATTCCCTTCCTTATCGAATAAATTTTTATTTCTCTCAGAAAGTATTGAATTCCTCCAGGGTAAGTATGATATAACTTTATAAAATGAAAAGAATGGAATTTAAAACCTCAATAAAATGTGGGATAATTTAGTTGACAAAAGTGCCAATGAGAGTTCAATATACGAGGGAGGCTCTTGAAGTATAGAAGGTTGTAATTATTCAGAGACAGTGCTTTTAGTGCATATGAAAATGTTTATAGGTTAGAGTTTAGGGTACATATAAAAATAATTTTTAAAATGAGCATCGTTCATCACTTTTGATGAAAATACAATTTCAGCAAATCAAGTGAATAAGGTCTTTATTTGCACATGTTTATAAAATTTGCGAACATTTTAAAAATATTATTCAACATTTGGTTTAGTTTATCATTATTTGGTAACCTCGTTTTCTGTTCTGTTCGATTATTAGTAGTATTTTATCCAAAAATAAGAGACTAGGGAGTAGTTTTTTTTATCCATTTTAGATCTTCTAGACAACAAATTTCAACAATTTTTTTTTGGTTGTTCTCATGTATATATATATATATATATATATATATATATATATATATATATATATATATATATATATATATATATATCCACACTAGAAGAAATAGATGTTCTCACTTAGTTTTCGGCAACTAACCAAATCCACTATATATATATATATATATATATATATATTATATATATATATATATATATATATATATATATATAGTGGATTTGGTTAGTTGCCGAAAACTAAGTGAGAACATCTATTGGGGATGCGGCAAATTGAAAATAGTTGATCTCCCTAAACTATTTAAGTTTTTCAATTAGAGGTTCTCAGTAACTTGTTAAACTATTTTGGTTGAATGTGACTTTTTTGGTTGAGGATGTGTATTTGTAATTGTTTTTTGATATTTTGAATTTTAAATTTGACAATAATAGTTGTAACTGTGATTCATGTAGAGTAGATAATTTTAGGTAGTTCAAGTGTAGATTTGACATTTAATCCATAAGGGCAAATGACATATTCCCCCTTTTTAGATAGTGTTGAGATGTTTTTATTCTTATTTTTATTTGATTTTAAATTAAAAAAAAATTTTTTTTCAACATAGTTAACATACAAACATCAGTATTAAGTTCTTTGTGACAATGAAAACTGCAAGAGTATAGAGGAAACAAGCAAAGAAAAGTAAGAACAACCACAGAAACTTTCAAATTTTCAGACAGATGTCATATGTCAATTATACATACACGTCAGTCAAAAAACTCAAAATGCAATGGCGAACAACAGCCATGTTGAATAATTTCCACGAATCAGTTTGAAATTAAATAGGTTCTTCTACACTTGTTCAAAGAAGAAAATCAAAGAAATAAAAAAATTTGAAAAAAACATGAGGGAGATGACAATAACTTTCAGGAGAAAGAACCTCAATTTCTGGTATGTTTCTTTCTTGCTTGTTTCTGAATCAATATTATTGTAATTGGCTTGTAGATCCCTGAGGAGGAAATAAATTATTTCGAAAGCTTGGATAGAAAAAGAGTACACTAACGTGTTTTTCAATTTGCCGCATCCCCACTAAAAGAAATAGATATATATATATATATATATATATATATATATATATATATATATATATATATATATATATATATTATATATATATATATATATATATATGAATATATAATATATATATATATATATATATATATATATATATATATATATGTATATATATATATATATATATATATATATATATATACACTGCGCCAAATATTTAACGCATTTTTTAAATATTCCCTAAGTTTTGGCTGTGAATATTTTCTCAGCCGGTGATCCAAATTTTTTTACAAAATTGTAGCTCCGTTCTTTGAGAAAATGCAGTACTTAGTACATATATAGTCACAACTTATTTATATAATATTTAAGCTATGCGTTTTATTTGCTGCGTAGTGTATTTATATATATATATATATATATATATATATATATATAAATACACTACGCCGCAAATTCAACGCATAGCTTAAATATTCCCTAAGTTGTGACTGTGAATATTTTCTCAGCCGGTGATCCGATTTGAATAATTTTACAAAATTATAGCTCCGTTCTTTGAAAAGATTCAGTAGTTATAAGATAATCAAAAAAATGGATAAACTTATTGTACAGGTTGATTAAATAGTGACATGTTTTCTTAGTCAAAGTTTAAATCCTTCTGCGTGAAATATCGGGTAGCTCAGGCAGCAAAAAAGTATACAGTGTTATAGCCTCATGTCTTCTGAATAATCTGTTTTTTAATAGCCTGTTTATCTTGAGCCGTTCGAGAGATATTCATGTTTTTGTGATCGCTCACATTTATCGCACGAAATTTTTAAAAACGTTTTTGCTAATTTGCGAAGAAGGCTGTGCATACAAAATTTCATTACAAGTTGACTACTGTGTTTATTTGGTTTCAATTAAAAAAACAGATTATTCAGAAAATAAGACCGAGCTACCCGATATTGCCCATAGAAGGATTTAAACTTGGACGGAAAAAGCATGTCACTATGTAAACACCCTGTACAATAAGTTTATTGTCTTGTAACTACTGCATTTTCTCAAAGAACGGAGCTACAATTATGTAAAAAAATTCGGATCACCGGCTGAGAAAATATTCACAGCCAAAACTTAATATTTAAGCTATGCGTTAAATTTGTGGCGCAGTGTATATATATATATATATATATATATATATATATATATATATATATATATATATATATATATATATATATGTATATATATATATATATATATATATATATATATATATATATATATATATATATGTTTTATAATTAAAGGTCGATATGCAGTCTGTTCTCGGAATGACTGGTTTATCCTAGGTTTGACCAAAGCCTTTGGGCAAACCCCCGAAATAATTTCCTTTGACTGAAGTATTTTTACTAAAACTAAGAAATTCCTAATTTTTCAGTCAAACGTCTGAAGTGAAATGATCTGTTTCGGGCTTTGCCTAGTGGATCCTAGAAGCGATTTGCAGACTCGGTCAAACGTCGACCTGTAATGTACTTGTAACATGTTTAAACCGATTTATATGTGTTCTCTTGTGGTGTTTCGATAAATTATTTTGTCATTTCATGTATGTACATTGAGCGTGCGGGTGTGCAAGATTAAAGATGAGTATATCAAACAGTGAAAATGTGGATGAAGAAGATTTAAAAGTTAAGTTTGAATAGAAAATTACCAATTTGAATGAAGATGAGTGTTCATTTCATATAAGAAATAAACAGATGTATGAGTAGATAATCTGTGACGTAAAGTCAACTGAAGTAGCTTCGAAAGTTAAGTTACATTCATGCTTTGTGCACAGACAGAAAATATGAAAATAAATAAAGAAAAAGCGATTGAGAAAATTCAAGCTCAGACTTATGTTATAGAAAACCTGTAATTACACCTATTCCCAGTTTTGATAGAGCCAAAGCAGATGCTCGAAATGTTTTTGGTATCAGACAAGATAAAACAGTTGATGGTTTATACGGAGTACGGACGAAACACGGAACAATAAATACAAAGTAAACAATAAATACACTTTTTTCGAGGAATGACATAAAATAATGCAAAAGATAAGTTTCTTAATTTCGAAGATGTGCCCGACGTTCAGCTGTCTCTAAGAGATATCAGTGCGAAAAATTCTGAATTTGGGGCCAAGGTCTTATAAAATACCACTGCAATAAATAATGCTCTTCAAAATTATGTAAATGTGAAAGATCTAACGTATTGTGCAATTCTAATTATCCTTATGCCTCACCATATGAGAATAACGACAATATTAAAACATTAAAATGAAAAATGACGTTTTATTATACCTAATCTAACATTCTCATACCTACCTAATTGAAGTTTGACTACTCAAACCTCGATTTCAGGAAATTGTGTTTCGACGTTTGCCTGACCAAATTAGCCTGACCTAGGTTTTCTTTAATAAAAGGCCAAAGGGCTTTGACTTTAAGTCAGACCTGAGGATTTAATAGTTAAACCTAGGAGCACCGGAGCTTCGAAGTTATATATATATATATATATATATATATACATGTACATTCAATCCAATGTTTCGTCAACGTAAATTTGAAAGAATTTGGGGACACATTAAATCAAAATTGGAAATAAGCCAATCGAAAGAAACTTCTAGACATGGACCCATTGTACAATCATATTCCGCAATATAAATATCTCTCTCATCAGAGGCCTCGGTAGCCCAGCGGTAAAGTGTATCGCTTGTAAACTGAGGATTGTGGATTCGAATATCACCTTGCTTTTGTTGTGTATGTCCCATGAAATTTAGAAGTTCTAAATATGATAAACTGTTGGGTAATCAGGGTAATAACATTAGTTTCAAGCCCATTGGCCTTTCGAAGCCGGCGTTAAACTGTAGGTCCCCCTCAAATCGATTTCAGTTATTAAATTCGGTTTTTTTTCATGACAGTGAAATACATTTTTTTTAGTGAAATTAAATTTCAGAGTTTCTTCATTCAAAAAATAACTATACTATTATGTAATGCTCTTTGTTTTTACGGGTTATTTTATATTCAATGCTTCATTTACATCCTATGATTATAAAAAATCAATGCAAAAATTTAATTTTCGTCTATTATTCATAGTTGTATATATTACAATGTTGAAAATCATAGCTTCTTCAGTTTATAGCATTCCCTAATTTTCAAAAAATACTTTGATAATTGTAAATCCTATAAGCAAGATTTATTATGTTTTGGTACATATTCACCAACGAACACACAAATCATATACTACAACATATTTTTTCCTCGGATCATTAAAATAAGCTTGATGTTTTAATTGCTGAAAACTCTAACAACCATCAAAACAGTTTCCATCAGTGAAATCTCTGCGTTGAAGTTTAGAAGTTTCTTTCAATTTACTCGTGGTTTTGTGTTGTTTACTAGAGCAACTATATGGTAACATAAAATGTATGAATAAATTTGAAGTTCTACTAGAGGACATTGTAAAATCTCCCCCTAGTATGTGGAGATGCATACTAGCGTATACGCTTGAGGATGTCGAGTCCAAGTATAAGCCAGCACCCGCTGGACGCCGGACTAAAGTAGAGGTATTGATCTTTGAGAAGGGAAAGTTTACAGCCCCTTCGTTCTCCCGCGTCCACCCCCTGCGCCGGCCCCTCTCCCCCCAACTGTGAAGTTTAGAGGCCTACGGCCGCTGGTCACTCCGTCCGGGCTGGTCTTGTCTTTTGCATATGATTAAGGTGGCGGAGCGGTGGGTGGTTCCGAGTGAATTGACTGATGATTTTCTCGGTATAGCACGAGAATAACTGATCGTAGTCAGCATGGTAACGAATATGAAATCGAGAGAAACTGGGTACAATGAAAATGAGGCAGAGCGTAAATTATAAGAAAATATTCTTTGAAATAAAATCTTTAGTGTTGAAAAGTTAAGAGAAAAACATCATTTTCATTGAATTTCATTCACCAGGGACGTCAGGTACTATTTCAGTCATCAATCCTCATTTCGACTAACTGCTTATATTCAAAAACACATCTTCGTTGTGCTCCTGTTTCCAATACTACTACGTTTCTGTATTCTAAAATGATTATTTCAAATAGAGTATCCAAAGTAGTACAGATATGCTTGAAATTTAAGAGTTGCCTTTCCTTTTCTTAGATGAATGATCATTCTGACATGAATGGTAAAACGTACCTACATCATGTGTCATATAATTTTATTTATTATTTGTTGATATGGCACTATTGCCCGATTTCTCCAAGTAAATGTTAAGAAGTTCCTAACTAAGTATTTCCTAAGATAGGAAATATCTAAATCCGATACTTACCTAAATCGGATTTCACCAACTAAGAAATCCTTAGGTCAGAAATACCTTGTTAAAAACTTGATTCGGCAAGTTTTGTACATATAATTGGCACCACTGTTTAATACTAGACTGTAAAATTGACAAAGGATAGTAAGAAAAAGAGAAAAAATTATAGAAATATAATAATCTTATTATATTTCTATGGAAATAACTCCAAATTTGATGTGCATTTGACAACACCAAACAATTTGAGGTTAAGCATTTCTTAAAAAGCTATCCTAACGTTAGGTATTTCCTATCTTCCTTAGGCATTAATTAACGCGTGGTGAAACGCAAATTGCACCTAGGAATTCCTAAATCCGATTTAAGTGTTGCCTAACTTTAGGAATTAGTTGGTGAAATCGGGAATTAGTTTCTCAACTTTCATTAGTATATACAGGGTGATTCATTAATATGTGTAAATATTTCAACGGGAAAATTTTGAGCTCAAAATTTGAAGATCTAACCCAATTTGCGTATACAAAATATTTCTTCTTACTGATATACAGGGTGTTTTATTCAGATTATTAAAAATTAATTTTGTTAATTACTTTAATGCTGCTTGATATTTCTTTATGATATTTGGCAGTAAGTAAAAGTAGTTTGGGACACATCAAATAATAGTAAATTAGACATAAAAGTACATAAAAATCAAAAGAATTGTGCAGCGATATGTTCAAAGTTAAATATCTCGAAAAATAGTGGCTCTAGCGTTACGAAAAGAGAGTGCCCTATTTACAGAGAAAATATTGGAAAATCGAAAAATTATACTGAAATGACAATTTTGCCAGTGGCGTAGAATTTAGGAAACGAAAACTCTTCCCGTGTCCCTGCCGTACGCCACTGGTGATAGCGAGAAAGTCTTCTTTACTATTATTTGATGTGTCCCAAACTACCTTAACTTACTGCCAAATATCATAAAGAAATGTCAAGCAGCATTAAAGTAATGAACAAAATTGATTTTTAATCTTCTGAATAAAACACCCTGTAAATCAGCAAGGAGACATATTTTGTAAAAGCAAATTGGGTTAGATCTTCATAGTTTGAGCTCAAAATTTTCCTGTTAAAATTTTTACACATATTAATGAATCACCCTGTATATATATATATATATATATATATATATATATATATATATATATATATATATATATATATATTCACAAAATAATTTCTATGGCAAAATTGAATCCTTTACTGTTATTTCAACGTTTTAAAACAATTTAAATCATTCAAATGAATTGAATATTTCCTCAAAATAGTAACACTACTCTGGCATATAATATATTGTATAAAATAGTACTAGAATATGTATTACTTTGCAAACTTTTTTCATTAGGAGCCACGAAAATGTAAGAAATTTCACGGAGGCCAACTAAAATTATATTTTATTTTGGAATCATTCAACTTAATTATTAATCGCAAATTTAGAATGTTACTTAGGTACTCATACAAAATTTAATTCAACTTTTTTAAGAAGACTGCTAAGCATGTGTATCATATTTAACTTTGTATGATAATTACTTTTAACAGGGAAAAATAATGTTCATCAGTTAGCTTATTGAATGTTTTATGAGAATCAAGTTTTGTACAATTCAAGAAAAATTGTTTCAAATAAATTTTAAGCAGCATCTCAATAATTTAACTATATATACCTATATATATATATATATATATACATATATATATATATATATATATATATATATATATATATATATATATATATATATAAATATATATATATATATAAATATATATATATATATATCTCAATTGCTAAAAAAATTAAAATTATTTATTATTATTAAAAAAAAAATATATTAAAATTCAAAAAAAAAAACATATATATATATATATATATATATATATATATATATATATATATATATATATATATATATATATATATATATATATATATATATATATATATATATAAATATATATATATATATATATATATATATATCAATGGATTCTTCGATTTTATTGAAATTTGGGTGGTTTATCTCATACATATTTCTGAGTTTTTGCACATACAAAATCAATATGGCTGACTTTCGGTTTCACAGAAAACCATATAAAAATTAAAAATTCAAATGGAACACCCTGTATATTTTTACATATTTCAATTCTGACATACATTCCATCTGTCAATTTTTTTTCTCATATTTCGTAAGCAGCTTTGGTCTCAGGAACCAAGGGAACTAATAAGAATAAGACTTTTAATAATTACTTCGTTATTTGGGAATTGAGAAAACTGATGTGTGAATCATTTTGTAGGAATTTTAAGGAACTTTTTGATATACAGGGTGGCCCATGTATGTTTCTATTTAAAAAACTGAGTATTGGTTCGAAAATAAATTTAATCGTTAACAAACTTCACGAAAATGAATTTTCTGAAAAACTATTACTTTGGGTGATATTTTAAATCAATTATCTATGATTTAGACGACGTCGCAGCCATCTACGATAAAAAAAAAACAAAATAGAAAAGAAAATTGAAACGGCGCTAGAATTGACATTTGACAGATGAAATGTATGTATTTGAAGCCTCTGAATTAAAATATGTAAAAATATATAGGGTGTTCCATTTAAATTTTCAATTTTTATATCGTTTTCTGTGAAACCGGAAGTCAGCCATACTGATTTTGTATGTGAGAAAATTCAAAACTATGTCTGAGATAAACCACTCAAATTTCAATAAAATCGAAGAATCCATTGAAAAGTTATAGGTGTGGCTCATCACTCATTTACACCCGGTATATATATATATATATATATATATATATATATATATATATATATATATATATATATATATATATATATATATATATATATATATATGTATATATATATGAGAGAACTAAAAAAAAAATAGGAATTTGGATCGAGAGTAAATGTTCAAAGTTAGTTCCGTTATTTTGTAAACAATAATACAGCCCTTTTTCAAGAACTTTTGCAAATGTTTTTCCCGTAATTCTCGAAGTGACGCAGGTTGAGTTTTGTATTGAGAGTGATGCTTTTTTTATTGAACACACAGGTAGAAATTTCTGCTCCAGATAAGGAAGTATATAAAAAATTAATCATCCAAAATGAATAACAGCAATTTCGGAGCATTGTAGGTATACAAAATAACCATTTTATAGATTAAGATAACCCAAAAATACTTCATTTATTGAACAAAGGAAAGAGGATGGACCTATCAAAATCTTTGGGGATTAAATCGGGAAGATCAAAGAAATAATCATCAGTAATAACCTAATAGACTTCAGTATTTTTCCAATCATTAAGCAGTTTTATAAATAGATCGATTGTCACATTTTTAACTTTAGTTTGACATCAGCTCTTAATGATGATGAAACATATGTCGAGTAAATAAACTAATTTTAGTGGAAACAAGCCGAATATTCTACTTCATACAATTAAATATTACAACATTTAACTATGCTTGAAATGTGCAAATATGATTGAAATTGAAAACTTAATAAATTAATCATATCTTACTGACGAATTATTATCAATAATAGCCACTGTCGTTACCAAATTCCCGGTATCGCCAAAATGATAATCAATATATAACCAACGATTTGTTTTTCAATTGAGGAAAAACGTTGCTTTGAAGTGATTATATAGCTCTGTAACAATCGAATTATATAAGTATTATGTACTCGTGCCTGGATTCAGTTTTTTCAAACAACAAAACCTACAAGACGAGCGAATACTAGAGAAAATTCAGTGAATTTATTTGAGTCAATAGTTCTTACTAAATTCGATAATTATTTTCCATCTATGAATAAAAATAAATTTTTCCTTTTTTATTTTAATGAATTATCTTGTTGGATCTATTATTAAATCATGGAAAATTAACGGTGGACAATATAACAATTTTAGCTAAAAAGGTTAGCGTAAATAACATAAAGTACAATGAAGTCTTGGGAGTACTGTGCCTGGTTTTTCGGACCATATTACACTTTGTTTGTGGCGTTAATTGGTAAGTATACACTTCCTTCAAATCCTTCGAAAGTTGATCTACACTATTTTCCAATTTAACACCAAAATTCAGAGTTTTGAGGCTTCACTTAATATTAAAAATATATCTAGAAACTAAGTTTATTGGATAGTCATCAAATTATTATTTAAGTTCATAGAATTGAAGTCTTTGAGCTGATTTTATTTGAATCTCTTACGGTGAATACAAATCGAAGGCAGCTGAAGAGAACTGATTATCACCAAAAACAAATGACAACAAAATATTGTGAACAAGACTTGGGTTTTTTGATTTCACTATATTTTGCTAAACATAACAATTTTTTCGCCAAACACAGTGGCTTCATCAGATGAGTAGTTCAAACTAACTTTACAAATTGAATATTTTACAAATAGTGAAATGGGAAATACAAAAGAGCAGGAGAAATCTAAACGTAATTTATTGGCAGATAGATAATTTTATAAAAATGGGTAAACATAACAGGTACAAAGATTCATATTTCACTAAAATAAATTCAACAAGGAAGAATAATTCGTATCTAATTGATCATTCAATCAATTATTGGAACTTTTACCAATATTGATTTCTAGCGTTTCTGATAAACTAAGTTTATAGCCTTTCTTCTCCGTATGCAATATTTCAATTTGGTTTTTCCTTATCGTAACTTCTTTTATGTTCAGATATTCCAATTCTCAAGTTTATGCCGGTTTGGCTAACATATACCATAGGACTTGAACAGCAAGTTAACTTAGAAATAACCGATTCATTATGGGGAGTAATTTTATCATTAAAATTTTTAATATGTTTACCATTACATATTTGACAGGAAGATAGAAGTTTTTGTGTGGTGGATCATCTATATAATTCATTCTTCTATTGGTTATTAAATAACAGCACTATTTTGAATATCTTCGTATATTAACTTACGAACATTTCTATTTATGGTTGGTTTGAAGCAATTTTTTATAAGTAAACACCAAAAATAGAAGTATTTTAGAATTTAAAATATAATGTGGTTTTTCTTTCAGTTAATCTCACATTTTTCGTTATTGCGATGTCTCTTGCATGGTCATCTCCAGTTTTAGTTAAACTTAGCAAAATACAAGACAATCCTTTGGGACATCCTTTAACACCAGTCCAGAGGGATCTCATAGGGTCACTTTTCTTCCTTGGAGCAGCAATTGGATCACTTGTATCGATGAGATGTCCTGATATATTTGGCAGAAAGAAAACAATCGTTTTGTTCAATATTCTCACAGTTATAGGTTACTTATTCATTATTATAGCTTATCGAGTTGAAATGTTTTACATAGGTAGATTGTTAATTGGACTATCTGTTGGCGGATTATGTAGTATGACTCTTCCATATCTGTCAGAGATAATATTTTCAGCACGAAAGAGAGGACCATATTTGGCCATTAATTCACCATCATTACAGTTTGGTATCTTAGTATCTAATATCGTTGGGTCATATTTTAGTATAATGACATTTAATTGTATGATACTCACTATAACAATAGTTGCAACACTTTCGATAGCTTTCTGTTGTCCAGAAAGTCCTTATTACATTATAGAAAAAAAAGGACGGGATGCAGCTCTGAATATCTTGAAAGATCTGGACTTGGAAGATGTCGACAAAGAAGTGGCGTTGATGGAAAAAGATGCTGAAGGACCAAAACAACCATTGAGTAATATTTTCAGCAATAAAGAAAATTTGAAACCATTTATTATGGCTACCTCTTTGTTGCTTTTGCAGCAATTCTCGGGAATAAATATTTTGACTTCATTCAGTCAACAAATTTTTTTAAAAAGTAAAGAATTTCTGACGGTCGAGCTAAGTTCAATAATTGTGTGTGTCATTCAGGTTATCGCCACCTTAGCTATAACCGTAACATCCAAGAAATTTCCAAGAAAAACGCTTTTAATCGTTTCACTCTTCGGATCTGGATTTTTCGACTTCATCTTGGGTTTGTACTTTTATTTTGAAGATGAACTACAAAAATTCTGTTGGATACCATTGGTTTCTCTTATGCTCTTCGTTTTTATTTACGATTTGGGCCTAGACCCTCTACCATGGGTCTATTTGGGTGAAATATATCCACAGAATATGAAATATGTCGGTCCAGCTTTTTCAACGAGCATATATTGGATAACTCTTTATCTTTTATCTATTGCATTTGCTAGATTTGACGTTTACTATTTATTCTTTTTTTATACATTGTGTTGTTTCTCAGGGGTCCTTTTCGTTAAATTCTGTATAACAGAAACTAAAGATAAGACTCTCAGAGAAATTCAAGAGATAATTAGCGTATAATTTTTAAATATGTAATACGTGACGTTACGCTTAATTGTTATTTATTAAATTTTGCACTTACATCTATTTCGTTGTTGCTGCTATATGTTATATGAGCACAAAATATTTGAAATTATTGAAAAAATTCATTTACGATTCAGGGTTGTTAGATTTGTTAAAAAACAATCGGACAAAAAAAAATAGAACATTATAAGTCATTCTTAAGTTTCTATGTCTTCAGCAACAGTTAAAACATCAAAATTGTGTTTCAGTAGAACTTAAAAAAGCAATTTTTTCTATCGAGTACATTTATTTTATAAACTGAAGATAAACTATACTTCACTTATGTATATAGAGATAGAATAATTAATGAAAAATTATATTTTTATAAATCTTCTATATTTTTTCATTCAAAAAAAACAAAATTTTTTTTAATATGCTCATCTTAAAATAATAACGAATCAAATAAAAAATTGATGTTTAAACTACCTATGCAAAATAAAAATAATCTGTAATGTTTTTTGTGCACTAGGGTTGGTTTCATTTGATACTGAATTTTTTTTAAATCGAATTTTGATTACCGGACTTTCCTTCAATTTTACTTACAAGGACTAAAAAAATTGAACTTTCTGGGGAAAAATTGAACACAGGGAAATTCTATTTATAGACTTCAAGTATATCGCCACTTGTCTCACTCTACTTACATTGTTGAATATTTTCGAATTATTCTTTTTTATTAATAAATATCTTTCCATAGTAGTGAACTAAATTTGTTTATCTGAAATTTATTTGGTGTATATCATTTTTTGTTTCTGTTAATTTCGTTTGTTTTCTCTAATCTGTTATACGAAAGAAAGTTATGTGAGTAATATTTTTAAATATCTTTATTTATATATTTTCGTATCAGAAATTGTTATGTATTTTCGTATAAAATATTGTTATATATTTTTGTATCAGATATTGTTCACTTGATGTATTGTTGTAATAATAGTGATTACAATAAATGAAAGGCCAACTGATAAAATATTTCTTAAACTGTTTCACTTCATACAAATCGACTGCTCATCTCATGAATAAATAAAGAATATATAAATCTATATATATATATATATATATATATATATATATATATATATATATATATATATATATATATATATATATATATATATATATATATCTATATATATATATATATATATATATATATATATATATATATATATATATATATATATATATATATATAGTTGATGGAATCCGTCGTTACTATTATTGCAGGTACCTAAATAGCAAAGAGGAACATATTTCAAGAAGGGCTAATCGAGCGAATTTCACAAATTGGTACAATACAATGTTCTTAGAAAAGTTTAAAGTTCAGGAGTTTATAAGTTGATTTGTCCTGTATGTAAAGGAGTATATATAGGTCAGACTGGTCGATCGTTCAAGACAAGATTTAAAGAACACCAACAATCTTTTTTGAAAAATAAAACGGATTCAACGTTTTCAAATCATTGCCGTGAAAACCACCACCCATTTCCACAAATAGATAATTTTCAAATCATGCACAAATTACCGAAAGAAACCAAACTTACTTACTTAGAATCATTAGAAATTTTTAAACTCAATAATAATGCAAAAGATATCTTGCTGAACGACCAGATTGACTTGATATATTCTCCTATATTTAGTGTATTTAAACAATAATGACTTTTCTAAGAACATTGTATTGTACCAATTTGTGAAATTCACTCGATTAGCCCTTCTTGAAATATGTTCGTCTTGTCTATTTAGGTACCTGCAATAATCCTTTCCCACCCGTAAGCGCAAATCTATAATTATTTTGTATTCAGTTCTTAACTCAATCTGCCCGATGATGGTCTAGTGACCGAAATTGCAATCGCAGTGTTATATTTTTCAAAATATTTTGTGATAATAAACGTAGTAAATTCAAATTTAGTTTTGTTAATCATATATATATATATATATATATATATATATATATATATATATATATATATATATATATATATATATATATATATACATATATATACCGGGTGTAAATGAGTGATGACCCCTATAACTTTTTAATGGATTCTTCGATTTTATTGAAATTTGGGTGGTTTATCTCAGACATAATTTTGAGTTTTTTCACTTTCAAAATCAAAATCGCGGACTTCCAGTTTCACAAAAAACGATATAAAAATTAAAAATTTAAATGGAACACCCTATATATTTTCACATATTTTAATTCTGAGGCTTCAAATACATACATTTCATCTGTCAAAATTTTTTTCATATTTCGTAAACAGGGTCGGTCTCAGGAGCAAAGGGAACTAATAAGAATAAGATTTTCAATAGTTACTTCGTTATTTAGGAATTGAGAAAACTGATGTGAAAATCATTTTAAAGAAATTTGAAGGAGCTTGTTGATATACAGGGTGGCCCATGTATGTTTCTATTTAAAAAACTGAGTTTTGGTTCGAAAAAGAATTCAATCGTTAACAAACTTCACGAAAATGATTTTTTTGAATAATTATTACTTTGGGCGATATTTTAAATCAATTATCTATGATTTAGACGACGTCGCAGCCATCTACGATAAAAAAAACAAAATTGAAACGGAGCTAGAATTGACATTTGACAGATGTAATGTATGTATTTGAAGCCTCAGAATTAAAATATGTAAAAATATAAAGGGTGTTCCATTACAATTTTCAATTGTTATATCGTTTTCTGTGAAACCGGAAGTCGGCCATATTGATTTTGGATGTGAAAAAACTCAAAATTATGTCTGAGTTAAACCACCCAAATTTCAATAAAATCGAAGAATCCATTAAAAAGTTATAGGGGTGGCCCATCACTCATTTACACCGGGTATATATATATATATATATATATATATATATATATATATATATATATATATATATATATATATATATATATATATATATATATATATATATATATATATATATATATATATATGTTACACCTGCACAAAGAATTAGAAATGTAGATATTATATGTATATATATATATATATATATATATATATATATATATATATATTTGCTTTCGTTGTATTGTTATCTATTTCTATTTTTTACCAATAATTGAATGAAAAAAAATGTGTCAATAAAGTTCTTTTTATTTGAACTACTGCGTAGCATTCATTTGAAACAATTTTTCTTAAATTGTACAAATCTTGATTTTTTTAAAACAAAGTAAAATATACATATATTTATATATATATATATATATATATATATATATATATATATATATATATATATTTGAACTATTCTTCTCTGTGCCGTATTTTTCCTTGTTTATCTATATAAATCCTTTCTATAATAGTCCATGTAAGTTTGAAAAACAGATATTATTAGAGAGTTGACGATTCGTAATCTTCAAAAATTGTTAAGTTAGGGGGATGAACATTTTTCTTTAACGACTGCAATTTTGTGGTAAATTTTGTTTGTTTTTTGGTGGTTTTTTAAGATTTGCGTACATCCACAGCTCCTTCAGGTAGAATTAGATGGCTTGAACTTCTTACGTGGATTGGGTTGAAGTTAGGAAATGATGTTTTTTCGTTGTTTCTGAGTATTTGAGCTCAACAGCTTCTGGTGATTGAGTTAGAGGGTTGGTATGTCGATTGAATAGATGTAAGTGAGGTGCAAAATGGGGCTATCTGTTGATTTATATCACCACGGCATTTTTTAAGTTGAAATTTCAAGCGTTTTTCAGGACTTGCTCATCTCTAGAGCCACTTCAAATTCAGTTATAAGGCTGAACATTTTTACATGAATTCGGTGGATGTTAGGGAGGAATTTCTATGTAGAAATATCATACATTTTCGCAGGTATTCAAGCTTTGTGCATCTCTTCAGTTCCTCTGAATTGTCGTTAACAATTTGTATGTAAAAAATTAAGAGGAAAAACGCCCTTAGTGACGGAGCTCTGCTGATCACGCGTTTTTTTAAATTCCAAACATTATCATATGAAATCTTTGATATAGATCAACACTTTTTGAGACTGCCATAATAGATTTGAGTCATATATATATATATATATATATATATATATATATATATATATATATATATATATATAAATATATATATATATATATATATATATATATATATATATATATATATATATATATATATATATATATATATATATATATATATATATATATATATATATATATATATATATATATATATATATATATATATATATATATATATATATATATATATATATATATAGAAAAAGCAGATAAATCTTGAGGATGCAGTCAAAGTACTGGGCTGTTCTAAAGAAGGCTCTGTGTTATTATGTCAACGTTTCGAAAATCCTTTATTTTCTTTATCAAGACATTTAACTTGAGGTTAGTAGTGAAAAGTCAACATCAACAATACACATAAAAGTCATCCCCACTGAAGTGGATAACATCCATTAGTAGTTTTAATCACTTATAAAAACAATTGACTGTAAAATTTCAAAATTGATATAATATTTTCTTTCGGCAGACAAATTGCGGAAGGCATGCTTGTCTGTGAGAAGATTCAAGCACAGCCATTCAACTGTGGTTGAATCTTCTCACAGACAAGCATGCCTTCCGCAATTTGTCTGCCGAAAGAAAATATTATAACAATTTTGAAATTATACAGTCAATTGTTTTTATAAGTGATTAAAACTACTAATGGATGTTATCCACTTCAGTGGGGATGACTTTTATGTGTATTGTTGATGTTGAATTTTCACTACTAACCTCAAGTTAAATGTCTTGATAAAGAAAATAAAGGATTTTCGAAACGTTGACATAATAACACAGAGCCTTCTTTAGAACAGCCCAGTACTTTGACTGCATCCTCAAGATTTATCTGCTTTTTCTTTAACTAGTCAGTCAAGACTACCCTTCGCCTTAAATATATATATATATATATATATATATATATATATATATATATATATATATATATATATATATATATATATAGTGTTTCCGGAGATATTTAAGTTATCATTTACAGTTCCGCTTCCAAAAGACTATAGACGTATATCCCTTCTGAGCAGTATTTCCAAGGTTCTAGAGGCTGCCATGTATGATCAGATCGTTCATTTTGTAGAGTCTCGGGGCTTGATAGCGCATAGTCAGCATGTTTTCAGGAGGAATCACTCTACCGAGGGAGCAGCAGTCGAGCTTTTTGATTTTGTTCATGCTGAAATTGATGAAGGAAGAATTGTGGTAAGGGTGTTCTTTGACCTCAAGATTGCATTCGACCTAATGGACCCCGAGATAGCGTTGCTAAAGTTTGAGAGGCTGGGACTTCGCGGAGTCTGCAGTAACTAGTTGAGAACATATCTCAATTATCGGAGTTTGAGTGTCAGAGTTGATGGTGTTTATTCAACGAGAAGAAGAAGCTCGATGAGGGTTTCTCAGGGATCTATGTTTGGGCACTGCTATTCTTCCTTTTTATAAACGATCTGGCCGATTTTATTAATTTAGGTAAAAGTGTCCTCTACGCAGATGACGAAACAGTTGTGGTATCGGGGAATGATATTCGGGAGAGTGTATGACTCAATGAAGCAATGGTGCCAGAGGAATAGACTGATATTGAATAAATCTAAAATAACTTTCATGAATTTTCATACCAGAAATCCATTATTTAATACTGACACCATACATTTGGCACATGAAGTAAAATATCTGGGTTTCATTGAACTTCCACTGCAGTGGGACTCGCAGCTTCAACATGTTTGTAGATGCCTGGGTAAGGCATATTTTGCTATTTTGCAGATGAAATCTGTTTTTAACCTGTTGGATCTGATGGGTATATACTACAGTTTGGCTTACTGTCATCTGTCTTCTGGAGTGCTCCTGTGGGGTTGCTCGGTGGGATGGCAAAGAGTTTTTGTATGCCAGAAGAGACTTGTGCGGTTGCTTTTTGGCCTTCAGCCGAGAGACTCCTGTAGGGGGTAAGTACTTTATTGAGAACAGACTGCTCACATTCCCGAGTATATTTATTCTGAAAGCTGCATTACATGCCAAGAATCACAACCAGTAATTCGAAAAATTGGGTGATCATAGCAGGTATTGCACAAGAAATGCAAATGTTATGTCGATCCCCAGACACAGATCTTCATTTTACGAGAGATGCCCAAAGTACTCTTCCATCGTAGTATACAACAAGTTACCTGTACATCTGAGGAATTGGACCATGCCCAGATTCAAAACAGCAATAAAAGATTTCCTTTTGAATAGAGCATTCTATTCAGTTTCCGAATACTTGTCCTGCTGATTTTTTTCATATTATGCCTTTTGTCTGTGAATGTTACATTATAGAGTGTATTTACATTGCATGTTTTATTTTATGATCATGATCATTTTTAATACTTTTTTAATATATTTACATTGACACGCTGTATGAGCCATACGTGCCTACAATAAAGATTATTATTATTATATATAATATATATATTATTATTATATATATATATATATATATATATATATATATATATATATATATATATATATATATATATATATATATATATATATCTATATATTAAAATGAATGCTTATTTTCCTTGGTCACGCCATCACGCTTGAACGGCTGGACCGACTCCACTAATTCTTTTTATGTTGTGTTTTTCAAGTTAGAAGAAGGTTCTTATGAAAGAAAAAATTTAAAAAATTGCGCGGGAAATTAAAAAATTTGAGAATACTTAACCACCATATAAAATTATTTCTAATCTATGTCATTTTTATTTTGTCATGACTTAGAAAAGAAAAATTCATATTACGCTCAATTGTTAAGCCTTCTACGATCAACACCTATTTTTGCATCTTTTCAAAATTTTATCCACAGATCCGCAATAAGGCTGCACGATGGCAATCGAAAATAAGAATAGTCGGTTTGAGAAAAGGTCGTAATATATTTTTCTACTCCCAATGATTAACATTTTTGCCGGGTCACATAGATTGATAGATAGATAGATAGATAGATAGATAGATAGATGGATGGATGGATGGATGGATGGATGGATGGATGGATGGATGGATGGATGGATGGATGGATGGATGGATGGATGGATGGATAGATAGATAGATAGATAGATAGATAGATAGATAGATAGATAGATAGATAGATAGATAGATAGATAGATAGATAGATAGATAGATAGATAGATAGATAGATAGATAGATAGATAGATAGATAGATAGATAGATAGATAGATAGATAGATAGATAGATAGATAGATAGATAGATAGATAGATAGATAGATAGATAGATAGATAGATAGATAGATAGATAGATAGATAGATAGATAGATAGATAGATAGATAGATAGATAGATAGATAGATAGATAGATAGATAGATAGATAGATAGATAGATAGATAGATAGATAGATAGATAGATAGATAGATAGATAGATAGATAGATAGATAGATAGATAGATAGATATATAGATAGGTAGGTAGATATACATCGGCAGATAGATGAATAGATAGCTTTTTTGGCAATTCTGAATACTTGAAGTAGACAAACAATGTTTCTCTTTCAAAATTTTTTGTAAATGTACTAGGACGGGTGATACTGCTTCGGCAGATTCTAACGTCTGTTTAAGCTTCTCAGATTTTGAGGATGTTCAAAAATTTAGGTAAACACTTGACTTATATAAATATAAATTATCGAAGTTTTCAAAACAATGTCACAATTTCAAAATAATTTACATGCTTGAACTCTCTGAAAGTTTCCGAATGGTGAGATGAGAGGTTAGTGAAAATGAAATAATCTCCCTCGTTTCCTGTAGCCCCGATATTTGAATATGCAGTACAACACGCCGCCACCGCCGCAGCAGCAAGCAGCTTGTACTCTTTATGAAGTCGAATAAAGCAACGCCGCCTCGTGAGGAGAGAATGCAATCATGGAAGCTATCTCATGCTCTCAACAATGCTGCTGGCACAGCTGGCAGATTCTCAAAATTTTCGATTCGGCACACAAAATTTATTCGAAATCCGAACACAATATTCGGCAATCTTTATCAGTAAAATAAGTAAAAGGTCGGATATCTAATGAAATAACAATTATCATTCAATAGTACCAGAAATCAATATATGATTCCTTCGATTCTCATTCAATCTGCATAATATGAATACTTCCTTCATATAAGAAGATTATACCTTAACTAGCTGTCCGGCCACGCTTTGCTGCTACTCAAATATATATATATATATATATATATATATATATATATATATATATATATATATATATATATATATATATATATATATATATATATATATATATATATATATATATATATATATATATATATATATATATATATATATATATATAATATATAAATATATATATATATATGAAACTTTTTGATAATTATTAGCAATAACAGGCTTGGTGAATCTCAAAAAACTCGATTATATTGAAAAATTGACGTTTCGCCACGACATTCGTGGCTTTTTCAAAACTTTTGAAAAATTGAAATTTCTTTGAAATTTATTTATTTGAAATAATTTGAATAATTAAAAAAGACTACTATGTTTTATCAAAATTTTTCGACTGTGGCCGTTCTCTGTTATTTATTACGTGCTATTCAGTCCAATATTAACATTCAAATCTGTTATTATTAGATGGTAAGGGAAACCACAGAAACCTTTATCCACGTAATGTTCGAAATAGGTTCAAATTATTTTGATTTTGTAAAGTCAAAGAATAGGGTACTATTCACCTTTTTTCAAAAATTTTTTATTACGGCTGTGGCCGTCTTCAGTTATTAATTACGTGCTATTTAATTCAATATCAACAGTCAGGTCTATTGATAATAGATGGGAAGGGAACCATACGGCCACAGCCGCAATAAGAAATTTTTGATAAAAATATAAATAGTACCCTATTCTTTGACTTTTCAAAATCAAAATAATTTGAACCTATTTCGAACATTACGTGGGTAAAGGTTTCTGTGGTTTCCCTTACCATCTAATAATAACAGATTTTAATGATAATATTGGACTGAATAGCACGTAATAAATAACAGAGAACGGCCACAGCCGAAAAATTTTGATGAAACATAGTAGTCTTTTTTAACTATTCAAATTTTTTTCAAATCAATAAATGTCAAAGAAATTTCAATTTTTCAAAAGTTTTGAAAAAGTCACGAATGTCGTGGCGAAACGTCAACTTTTTAATGAAATCGAGTTTTTTGAGATTTACCAATTCAAAAGTTAAAAATTATTCAATGGCAACAACAACTCAAATAAATAATTATATATATATATATATATATATATATATATATATATATATATATATATATATATATATATATATATATATATATATATATACAGAGTGTAAAAAAACAACAATACTTTGTGGGCTGATTATAAACCTCAAAATAAGTAAAAATAAACATGTCCGCAAATGAGCCGTTTTGGAGATATAAGCGATTTTCGGTTTCAAAATTGACTACTACCGCAACCAAATACGATATTCGATTTATTTTCATCTTTCAGATTTATTGTTTACTGAACTCACAATTAAAATGTTTTTCAGTCGGTTCGTGAAAAAAAAATCACAGCTGGCATCAACCATTTGCTTTTCATATGGCATTTACTCACTTCTATTGAGTATTTTGCATCCGATTCGAGTTGTTCACTTTCTTTCACTTTGTTGTTAAGAATTAAACACTTGCTGTTAGGGAACCTTTAGTTAGATCAATTCCCAGAAGATGGATAGGACGGGGAGGCCTAGTGCCATGGCCCGCTAGATCTCCCAATTTGAATCCTTTGGACTTTTGCATTTGGGGTTATTTGAAAAATTTAGTGTATGCAATGACAGTAAATAATATCAACGAGTTGCAACATCGGATTGAACTATTCTGTCAAACGATCCGAACACAACCAGGTCTTTTCGAAAGAGTACGTGATTCCCTTATGCGACGATGTACTTCCTGCAATGAAATAGACGGTGGTCATATGGAACATCTTCTGCAAAACACATGTCAAGAATAAATCGAATATCTTCTGTAATTTATCGTATTTGGTTGCCCTAGTAGTTAATATTTTGAAAATCGAAAATTGCTCCTATCTCCAAAAAGGCTCATTTGCGGACCCATGTTTATATGAAACTTACTTATTTTGGGATCTAGAATTAGCTCCCAAAATATTGAAACGTTGTTTTTTAACACCCGATATATATATATATATATATATATATATATATATATATATATATATATATATATATATATATATATATATATATATATATATATATATATATATATATATATTTATATATATATATATATATATATATATATACATATAAATATATATATATATATATATATATAAATATACATATAAAGATATATATATATATATATATATATATATATATATACGATATCTCAGAAACTGAATGTAGGAAAATTTTGAAATTTTGGGAACTTGCTAGTTGTCTTGGAGCCTATACAGCTAAAATATCTTCGTCTATTGGGCGTTTCCGGTTATACCGGAAATAGACCCTAAGTCGCTTATTTTAAATAGGATACCCTATCTATTATTACATTTTTGGATTTTACCCAAGATTCTAGGCAGATTTTATGCATCATGTCCTATACCTAAGTCTGAACGTTTTTGACATATTCAGGTTTTTATGTCAAAAATGACGATTGCGAGCCCTAATTTAATTATCAATTGTTCTTATAAGGAAGCCCTTTTTACTTACTATGGGTTGGATATCTTCTTGAAAAGGACCTACTTCAATAGATTTTATATAATATTTGGACAACTTATCGTACAAAGTGTTCAAAAAAAAAGATCTAAAATGACGTTGAGAAAACTGACGAAACTAAATTTTTTCCAATGGACATCCCCTATTTTTCTCATTTTGTAGTATTCAGCATTAAAAAAGAAGGTATCTTTGTCAAAGGTTATCTATAGGTACCTAAAATTTTTATTTTTCGAAATATTGCCAATTCAACATTTTTTATGGCGACTTTGCATTTAATCATTTAACAATTAGATCTAGGATAGCCACGATCGTATTTTCAAATCATCGTAATGGCACCCCAGTTAAATTATACAAACGAAGATTATTTAAACTTATTTATTTTTTATGGACAATATCATAAAGTTATTTCAAGAAGAAGTGATACATTTATGACACGATATCCTCAAAAACAGAAACGATCACCAAATACTCTAACACGAATTATAGAAAACTTGAAGAACTTTGGACCCGCAAAGGAAAAATGTACAGAAATAAACCAGTTATTAACAATGAAAATATTGATATTGTAAACTGGAAATAGAAATGTTGAAAAAATTATTCAAGTGAATGTTCGAATTGGTGTCTTTGAACTTCTAGACATTGTGCGCAACTAAGCCGCAATTGTTCATGGGTGGCTCCTTTTATTGACTGGTGGTCTAGTTCTTCAAATTATATTTTATACACGTTATCTTTCACTGTTCCTAATGAATGAAAATCTAGTACTGATAGGTCTGGGGAGCGAGGTGGTCAAAAGTTTGGGCTATTGTTGGCTATCCATTGATCATTAAATAAGTTTTCCAGATAATTATTTAGTAAATGGGCATTATGTGTGTGTGCCCCCATAATGTTAATAAAAGAGGTTTCGTAGATCAGCCAGGGGCAAGTTGTCTAAATAGTCAACTTCAAAATTCATGTGTTTCTGTTTCTGAGGATATGGCGTCACAAAGTTATTACATGTTCTTGAAATAACTTTATCACATTGTCCATAAATAATAAATAAGTTTAAATGATCTTCGTTTGTATAATTTAACCAGGGTGTCATTACGATGATTTGAAGTGTCAACTACGACCGTAGATATCCTAGATCCTAGATCTATTGTTGATTCAATGCAAAATCGCCATATAAAAATATAAAATTTGCAATATTTCGAAAACTTGAAATTTTAGGTATAGACAATCTTATACAAAGTTACCTTAATTTTGGTTGCTAAATACTGAAAAATAAGAAAAATGGGGGGTTTCCATTTGAAAAATTGATTGGTTGATCAGTTTTCTTAATCTCATTTTAGATCTTATTTTGTTAACACCCTGTATGATTAGTTATCCAAATATTATACAAAATCTATTGAAGTAAGTCCTTCTCAACAAGGAAGTAATGAGGGCTTCCTTATAGGAACAATTGATAATTATATTAGGACTTGCAATCGTCATTTTTCAAATAAAAACTCGAATATGTCAAAAACGCTCAGACTTAGGTATTGGACATGATAGTCTTGGGTAGGATTCAAAAATGTAATAATTTATAGGATGTCCCATTTAAAATGAAGGACTTAAGGTCTATTTTCGGTATAACCAGAAATGCCCAATAAACAAAAATATTTTAGCCGAATAGGCCTCAAGACATCTAGCCAGTTTCCAAAATTTCCAATTTTTCCTACATTCAGTTTCTGAGATATCGATCGATGCAGATCCTGGTGGTCCACACTGTATATATATATATATATATATATATATATATATATATATATATATATATACAAACATTTTTTTCCGATCTATGTCCGTGTTATTTTCTAGAATCGATTGAATTATTGTTTGCAACGTTTCGATAATATATCATTCTACTTTCTCAACCTGATATTAAATTAGGTCAAGAAGGATAAAAGAGATTTCATCGAAACGTTGAAACCAAGTGTTAAATCGAGTTCATAGAACAACACGGACGTAGTCCCATGAAAAATCTCAAATTCATTTGAACCGGTCCTCGAGAACATACACGGTACCATCAGTTTTCATGATCATGAAGAATCATAAAATATACACAAGAAAGAATAAAGATTAACATGATTAAAATAAAAGAAAAAAAGACAACTATCACCGCTGCATCGGATGGACCGGATTCAGCGATTCTTTTACTACTGGGGAATCAAACTCTATAACATGCTTCCAGGTGAGGTGAAACTCTTACCATTGAATAAATTCGACAGTATCATAAAAAATACCCTCTGTCAGAGAACATAGTATAGTTTGGAAGAATCCTTAAATTCAAGAGCCATTATTGGGATATATAAATTTGTATAAATATCTTTGATTTATTGACTGGACATGTTTCATACCATCAATTTATTTTTCCTAGTAGATTGCCAATAAATATTATTGAACCACAGAAGGGTTCAATGGTGAAATGAAGATTATAAATTTGTAGTTTATGGTCCACTAGAAGCACAAATGGACAAAGATAACCTAAACCACTGCGCCTCTCTTACCTTAATCAGCTTTTACGGTGCTGCCTTGTAAGGAAAATCTAAAACGGGCATAACGCTCCGGACGGAGAGTGAAAGTCCTGTAGGAAGTATAAAGCTAGGATGGTCGCGGGAAGGCGCGACGGGGGACGTTTTATCGATCTTGCACAGCCTCCCTATGTAGTCTTAACACTCAGCGATGGACACTCGGCCACTTGCTTATGAATTCATATGTAAAGGAAGCGAAGCAAATTTTCTCGACGCTACGTTGTCTTCCGGGTGAGTTTTAAAGTAGGGAACACATGGAAATTAGCTACATACAATATTTCCTTTTCCCTACATTGCCAAAACAATTTATTGAATATTGTTTCTGAAACTGAATTACAAAAGAAAATAATGATCGAATGTAAACTATCTCTCATGTTTAAAATCATGTACAGACATTGGAATATACATTATTCTGTATGCAAACGAATCAAAATTAGTTGGATTTATTTGATTATTAATCAAATGTATAATACGTTAGACTAAGAGTATCAAAAAAGGTAGGCTCTCTCTTAATAATAAAACAGGAAAATCAATGAGTCTTATTTTTAGCAACTCTAAGAAAAATGACTACCGCTTATTTCTTTTTCAAATGTAAATTGTATGGAATATTTATGATATATAATAAATTCACAAAAGAAGTTATTGTTTTTAGTACCAACCCATATATGGTCATTATATTTATGTATCTCTTCAATGAAGAAACATGTTTTTTATTTTATATTTCTCAAATTGAACACAGTACTTTCTAGATTTGTCATGAGGAGTTCACTTAATGAAGCAGGTAAATGAGACATTTTACAAATAAAGTCGAGGTAAGTTCGATTGCGATATAACCTTAAAGCTGACACAACGATGAAAATAGTCATTCACGTCATGTATTTTGAGGTCTGACTAATATAAATGGATAGAACTAAAACAATTTTGAATTTGATAGCACATTTTGAATTTAAAATTCATTGTTGAATTCAGTGATACCTCTTAGAGTTTTTTAAAAGTTGAATCAAGTCAAGAATCTGAAGTTATTTTATGTGCTATAGTCTTTATAAATGAGTCTTATAACAAACATCCTGATTTATTCATGAAAGTACGTAGGTGTTGAAATTAATTTTTTTTTTTATTTTATTTTTTTTAAATTATTTTTGAGAAGATTTTTAATGACTTTGAAACTTGTTGGTTGGATCTACATTCAATTCTCTGAATTTATAATACCGAAAACATTTTTTGTTTCCAATATATAAGTCATTTTTATCATATTTCCTTATATAGATACATTGAATAAATTGTAATTTTATAAGGTAGTTTGTATATTCTTTTATTTTAAATTGAGTTTTTGATTCAACATAATTAATATGGTTGTACTCTTTAGTTGTTCTTTTATTTAAGGTCAAATTCCAATGCCAACTGACAGAAAATCTGAAGTTCCAGTTGAATGAATTTTAGATCAACTTTGAAATTTCCACTTATTATATACATAAAAATTCTTCATTTTTAACAGTGACCAGGTTACTATGGCTCAATGTTTAGAAATAATACTCAGAACTATAGGTTATTATTCCATATTTTGAATTATAATAATGTCGTTCCGGAGTTCTTCTGTTATGAATGTTTGGAATAATAAGAATTAACCTTATTATTTTCAAAACAATGTTCAAGTTCGTATTCCTAAGTTTCTATGTGCTTCGAATTTGTCCGTTTTTGACTTATTTTTCTTTCTATATTGGGCTAAAGAGTTGTTCGTATGGTATGCAAAATTGATTTTATAATGTTTCGGTATAAGTTAAAATATTGAATTCCTTGTCAACATCTTTGGAGAGTGGAAAAACTTTACTTGGTACGGATCCATTCAGGGACATAGCCAAGTGGGCGCCTGAGGGGGCTTAGCGCCCTCTGGAGTTACTTAAGCCCCCTCTATTATTACAAACCAAAAATGTTTATATCTGCGTTGAAACATAAATCTAGCCTAGTTACAAACAAATCTACCTAATTGTAAAACTGACTTAAGATTATTTATTTGTTTACGTTTTCAACCTAAACTAAAATAGCGACAAACGAGCGGCTACTAGCATGGTTGCCAGATTTTTTCAGAGCCGTGTCGTACTTTAGACGCTGATTTGTCGCCCAAAAGTGCAACCGTGGTTGCGACATGTTAACGGGGAGACATTGGTGACAAATTTTTGCATATAAAATTCACAAATACATGTTTTGCTGCCCAAAATTGCAATCATGATTTTCGCAACCGCACGAAAAAATAGTGCACCCAACATGTTGCCTACTCGTCCAAAAAACAATAATAGGTATTTTCGGAACTTTTTACTTGAATTACTATTACAATCCAAACCACGATTTTGTTACAAATATCTTTCTTATTATATAAACTGTTCACAAAACATCATTACATCATCATCATCTTTGAACAAAAACAAAACTGGAATTTACTACTTTTATTATCACGAAAATACTTTGAACAATATAACACTGTGATTGCAATTTCGGTCACTAGGCAGATTGAGTTAAGAAGTTCTTAACTCAATCTGCCCGATGATGGTCTAGTGACCGAAATTGCAATCGCAGTGTTATATTTTTCAAAGTAGGTATTTTTGTGATAATAAACGTAGTAAATTCAAGTTTTGTTTTTGTTCATCATGTTAAATTATCACGTACTAACGACGGATTCCATCAACTATCATCATCTTTGTGTGTGGTTGAAGTTGTGGATTTAGGCGAGCGGCGTACCCCCAAAATTATGACACCTACCCATAACTTTTTGGTAACCGACAAATTTTGGTATCAAAATGTTCGTTGAGAAAATCTGCACAACTTTTCTTAATAAAATTTTTCGATTGGAGTGGGGGAACATTGCCTTTTTCGAGAAAAACTGTTTTTTTTTCAAAAGTAATACGCACGCGGATTACGTTTCAACTCGCTGTCAATTTTTTCCACTTTTATATATTAAAATGAAACTTTCACGGTTTGATCGTGATATTAATTACTTTCAAAAACTTTTTAGATACATAACGAAGGTTGACCTGTTTTGATGTTACGTAACTATATAAATATATAGTTCCAATAATTGGTTCTGCTACTGATACATATCGGAATTAAATTTTGCATACATAGCTTTGCTAGGCTCAAGTTATTTACAGCAAATCTCATTTATTGCAAAGTGAGATCTAATAGACACAACTTAATTCAACATTTTTAGTATCATTTTGTTTCGAATTTTCCATTTAACAATATTCATCAATTAAATAGTTGATGGAATCCGTCGTTACTACGTGACAATTTAACATGATGAACAAAACTAAATTTGAATTTACTACGTTTATTATCACAAAATATTTTTAAAAATATAAACAGCAAAAATATATACAGTAAAGAACTCTGTTGATTTAGTACAGAAACTGAAAAACTTTGTAATTCCTGCTAACGCTTTTCTTGTTAGCTTCGATGTTGATAATATGTTCTCCAATATACCAGCAGATGAGTGTTTACCACTTGTCTTAGATATTTTGCAACAATCCACTATGGATATTATTAAAATAAATGATATTATTTTCTTATTAGATATATGTCTTAGTCAAAATTACTTCCAATTTGATAACAACATTTTTGAACAATCTAGTGGGCTGGCTATGGGTTCCGCCTTAAGTCCGCTTATTGCAGACATTTTCATGTCACATATAGAGAACATAATATTCAATTCTACTAAAGTATCACATATAAGTTTTTGGCATAGATACGTTGATGATGTAATTGCTTGTTTTAAGGGCACCGCGAGACAATAAGATCCGTTTTTGAATTATAATAATAGCATTCACCCAAATATAACGTTCAAAATTGAAAAAGAATTGGATCAACAGATGAATTTCTTGGTTTTAAATATCTTTCATAATAATAATACTTTGAGTTTCGATATAATATATAGAAAACCAACTTTCACGGATATATGTATTCCGTCGGATTCAAATCATCCTCTTTCCCATGAACATTCAGCTTTCAATTCAATGATCCACAGAGCGTTTTTAATTCCATTAGCCGTAACAAATTTAGCAAAAGAAATTTCGACTATAAAAATAATTGCTTCAAATAATGGTTTTCATACAAGTTTGATAGATAAAATGAAAAACAAGAAACGTAGTCAACTAGCGTACAACAGCATATATCCTCAATTAAAAGTAGAAAAATCGGAAAAATTCACATCTTCAACATATTTTGGTCCTCTAACAGAAAAAGTTGCTAATGTCATACCTGAATGTAATATTAAAGTTGCTTTCAAACCTAAGAAAAAACTCTCAGGATTTTATTCAATGCCAAAGATATCACTTCAAAATTTGAAAGTTCAGATGTTTATATGTATATATATGTCAGACTGGTATATAGGTCTAGACAAGATTTAAAGAACACCAACATTCTTTTTAAAAAATAAAACATATTCAACGTTTTCAAATCATTGCCGTGAAAACCCCCACACATTTCCACAAATAGATAATTTTCAAATCATGCACAAATTACCGAAAGGAAACAAACTTACTTACTTAGAATCATTAGAAATCATAACGCAAAAGATATCTTGCTGGACGACCAGATTGACTTGATATCTTCTTCTATATTTAGTGTATTCAAACAATAACGATTTTTCTAAAGAACATTGTATTGTACCAATTTGGGAAATCCACTCGATTAGTCCTTCTTGAAATATGTTCCTCTTGTCTATTTAGGTACCTGCAATAATTCTTTCCCACCCGTAAGCGCAAATCTATAATTATGTATTCAGTTCTTAATTCAATCTGCCCGATGATAGTCTAGTGACCGAAATTGCAATCCCAGTGTTATATTTTTCAAAATATTTTGTGATAATAAACGTAGTAAATTCAAATTTAGTTTTGTTCATCATATTCATCAATGAAAATATCCTCTCCACAAATGCATTGGATAACAGTAAGCTTATGAGAGTAAATACAAATAGACTTTAAATAGTCTTTAAACATGAATTGGTATTTTTTGCAGGTTCTCCTCTTTGAAAACCAGCTTATTTAAATGGGGGTGATAAGCAAAGTTGGACCAAGGACCAAGATAGTTTGTCGTTTCATGATGACTTCATGATGGTTGGCACCAAAAACTAAAAACTCAATTTCATATCTGTCTCTCTCTCTCTCTATATATATATATATATATATATATATATATATATATATATATATATATATATATATATATATATATATATATATATATATATATATATATATATATATATATATATATATATATATATATATATATATATATATATATATATATATATACACATATATACTCTCATATGTATGTATGTATTTTAGCGTTGTTTACACGATAAAGGGCGTAATTTTGAAGCAATAGGATTGAAATTTTGTGAATAGGTAGTTTCGTATGATATTTTGGTTCGAATTGGTTGAAGGGTTGACCTCCCTGGGGGGGAAATAAATCTTGTTTACACGATAGAAGGCGCAATTTTTCCTTTCTGTTCGTACGTGCTGTTTCATTCTTGAATGTTATTTGTTGTTTTTTTCTATGATTAAGAATATATATTATAGATAATTAAATGAATTAGTAAATAATTCGTTAAAACATTAAAACACTGTATTTAGTTTTTAGTTCTTAGATTTTAGTTCTTGTTCACAGTTACGTGTATACATAATGAAACGCTGTCCTGTAAGTGGGTCTTGTACCTGTTTGGGCAATAAATGGTTTTTTTTTTAATTTCGGGACCATAGCGTTGAAACTTTGTATGTAGGTAGTTTCGTATGATATCTAAGATATCTTGGATGTTATTTATGTCGATATAAATTGGTTGGGGGTTGACCTCCCGGAGGAGTAAATACATATTGTTTACACGAAAGAGGGCGCAATTTTTGTTTTTCAGATTTGGAACAAAAATCATAATTGAATGAAAAGATTTTTCAAACTGGATACTTTTTGAATTATGCTTGTCTAATGCACCTCGCTGCGATAGAGTTTTTTCAAATCTATATCCTTCCTCCAAAAAATAATAGGGTTATCAGGGACTGATTCACCAAACATCTCTTTCCAATCGACATTTGACAAGTTTCTATATTGTATCTTCATGTCAGATATTCTATTAGGAATCACAAAAGTAAGTAGCAGCTCAAAGAATTTTGGTCTTTGGACTGGACTGTAATTATAGAAGGACTAAAACTTCTCATCTGCCAAAAAACATTTGAATGCTAAGGCATGCGTTTGATTAATTCAAGTAAAAGTACTTCAATAATTTCTTCATCCTCTTCAGATAAAATATTATTAGCAGTCAATTCATTTTCAAACTCAGAATATTATATTTTACGTGGAAATAGAAACACAACTAAAAACGATTAAGCGCGAACAAGTGACGAAGCAAGACTAACTAAGTTGTCTATTTATAAGCTATTTGTTTTATTTATTTAGTTTTCTATGAGAGATTCTTGATTTTTTATTTTTTTATTGAAATAAATGTTTTTATTTTTCCAAAATGTTTTTTAATGAATATTCGTTTTGCATTATACTTTTCTAGGTAAAAAAACAGAAAGAGCTGTATATTCCCATCTTTTCTTCACGTATATTGTAGTACTTTGTAAAAAATAAGCCACCTCAAGAATTTATTCAGCCCCCTCTAGAAAGCAGTGCTGGCTACGGCCATGGATCCATTATCAAAGAAAAAGAAAGCCAAGTGTTTATTTCAATAATAGTTATCTATGAATAATTCTGTCATTCGTCATTAATTAAGTAAGTATTGAATTAACATATATTAGGGACAATTCTGTAAACAACTGTTAAATTTTAAAGCATGGTTAAAAATTAAACTATCCGCTAACTTCATTTTACTATTCTGTATGCATCATAAGCTTTAAAATATTAACGGAAGACGCTTAATTTTAGCCGATATATGTTAAAATTTAAACCCTATATGGACTAAGACATTAAAACATTTTTGATAGTGGAAACTTTAACAAATACAACTGAATCGATTTAAATTCAAGTGAATAATATAGAAATGGCTTTGATATTTGATGTCTTATTAATGAATGAAAAAATTCGAAATCATAGGAACGCAGTTAAGCAAGTTAATTTTGGGGTTATGATATACTTATTATGTTACACACAAATCAAATCTTTTTTTAGGAAAACAGTATAGGAGAATTCAAAGAAATTTGAGAGATAATTCAAATCCTTTCGAATTACCCTGATAAAATATTCACTAAGCTTTTCAGACTGATAAAGAAGAAACTTGGTCACATTAATAATACCTTCTGAACAAAACTAAATTTGATTTACTACGTTTATTTTCACCAAATATTTTGAAAAATATAACACGGCGATTGCTAATTTCGGTCACTAGATCATCATCGGCAGAATTAACTCAATCTGCCCGATTGTCTCCGGACTTAAAAATGTATTTAAAATATCACTGTCAATTAAGATCCATTTTAGTTTCTGAAGTCTGAAAATATACCGTAAATATCTATTACCATGCCTATTACCACCTAGTAAAAATTTAAAAAAATAAAAAGGTGAAAAATTTTAAATGAACTATAGTTTAATATACTATTATAATACTGGAAGAGGGAGATCAAATTTTATTTTTTATTCACACTCTGGGACAGTGTTTGTAAAACTTCTTGCTACACTGTCCAAAAAGTAATAATCATCTTTCTTTCGCGCATGCTTGTTGTATTGGACAGTATCCGTAAATTTCTATGCGCTACACTATCTGGACAGTGTGCTCTAGTCCACTCCTTTATTGAAAACTGAAAATTATAAAAAAAGGAAAAAGGTAACCTCGGTATAGTTATTAAGCAAAAACACAATTACTTACCACAAAACTTGCTATGCCTTTAAACATATTTTAAAAAACGTATAAAAATATGAAAATCACAATTATTAGTTAAAACTAGGTTTAAAACAAGTAACAAGAAATTCCTTTAAATAAAAATTACAATTGGATAAAGTTTTCAAATAAGATACATAACTATAAATTCTGTTGCTCTGTCACTTTATTAGAGGTTAGAAATGGGGATCATTGATGACATTGATCTACTTTTCGAGTTAAATAGTTCAAATGAATCAAGTGCGATCTGTCAACACTGCTTTATCCAACCACATTTAACACCACCGTTAAAATGAATGATTTTAAAGGATCCTTTAAATATTGACGTTATGGAATTGGAATTGGGTTATATTCAATTAACGGAACGTTAAAAACACATTTTTTAACGTGCCTTTAATTTTTACCCAGTTCTTATAGAATTGACCCTATTATCTGTATAATATTGAATAGTCGGTTTGAGCATCTTTGGCGATAGTTCCTAAATATCGAATGGCAAATACGTTGCATGTTCTTGATTGTTTTTGAAATTTTCATAAATAACGAGTATATTCAAAAAAATTATTTCCAGCATGCATGCATTACTGTTAGCTTATTAGGTACATACCGAAGAAAAAGGTTCACAGACTTGGTAGAATGTCACACAAAATTTAAGGTAAGTTATAAATTTTAAATCAAATTAGTAAATGGTGAAATCTATTTTTATAAGATGAATATTTATTATTTAATCGAAGAGCACAAAACGTTAAAATAATATCGGTACCTATTGGTGTTCATGTTTAATAAATTTGTTGTGAAACTCCTCTAACCCATGAACTAATTAACATTTTCTTTGTTGTGACCAACATGATAGGAAAAATTCATTGACTATCAAATTTCATATAAATAATGGAATAACTTGATAGGCGTTATACGTTTTGAATAAACAATATGAATGAAATTTAAATTTCCAGTAGCGTCAAATCAAGCTTTCTATTAGTTTATTTTAAAGCATTATTTGGAAGTTGTAGAATCTTGATACATAAAATGTTTTTAAGATTTTTTCAGGGAAAAACATGAAAAATATTTCCAGATACGGAAGCAAAAAATAGTTTATTTGTGTTATGTTTATGAACATTATGCCTCATGTATTATTGACCGATCTTTTGTTGAAAGTTGTTTGTAACACTTTATGTCGAATTTTAAAGAAGATAATAGACTATTACACTGAATGGAAAGACAAAAGTGAGATACAAAAGTAGTTTTTATATACGTTTTAGACTTCCTGTGCCATGATTTTGTTGACATCAAGAAATAGAATTGAGTGACTAATATTTTTAATTGATTTCATAAAATCTCCTGAGATATATATCCTTCATAACTACTCAAAATAATAGACGCGTCTCACAATAATTATATAGCAGGGGCCTCGGTAGACCAGCGTGTACCGTCTATGCCGTTTGTAAACCGAGGATTGTGGGTTCGAGTCCCACCTTGCTCTTGGGTGTTGTATATGTCCGGAATTTAGTAATTCTATTCATATAATTAAAAATTGTTGGGTAATGTACATAGTTTACAAGCCCATTGGCATTTATTTAATCTGTTTCAAATTCTTGCTATTCATTCAACATTTATTTCTTTATATATGGAATAACTTTTCAATAAAATTAAGTTATCTTTTGTATGATTTCAAACAAAAAAATATATTCCAGATTGATCACAAGTTGTGTTGAAATCAGGATATTCTTCATGTGACAGAATATTTCATTTGAATTATTAAAATAAAATTTGGTAAATAGTTTGAGTAGGGCAGCTGAAAAAATTAATGAACATTCATTTGACCATTTCCAAATTACTAAATGTAATCGCATTCATGAAATTATTTAAAATAATATATCTGTACACTCCCATCTTTCAGATCTGCTGTAAATTGAAATATATTATTTCATTAGTATACTTCTGGAGACAAACACACAAATAAATATAAAAATGAGCTGTGTATTATCTGTAAGGATGAATTTTGTAGAATGCGTTTCTGGGTAGTTCATAAAGCGCATTCGCTATTTTGTATTAAAAATATAATATATATTATATATATATATATATATATATATATATATATATATATATATATATATACATATATATATATATATATATATATATATTATATATTATATATATATATATATATATATATATATATGTATATATATATATATATATATGTATATATATACATACATATATATATATATATATATATATATATATATATATATATATACTAGCTGACCCAGCAAACGTTGTTCTGCCATATAAATTATTTTTATCTATCTATTCTGCTATCTATTCATCTATCTACGTAACTATCTATCTAGATAGTTATCTATCTTTCTATCTATCTTTTTAATTATGTATCTATCATTTTATCTATCTATCTATCTACATATCTATCAATCTGTCTGACCCGGCAAACTTGTTCTGCCATATAAATTATTTTCTGCTGTATCTGTATCTATCTAACTATCTATTTATCTATCTAGATAGTTATCTATGTTTCTATCTATCTATCATTATATCTATCTATCAATCTATCTGACCCGGCAAACGTTGTTTAAATTACTAAAATGCCTATTAAAAAATATGGGTTGTTGACAGAAGGGTGAAAATTTAGTGTTGTATGTATCACATTATAAAATAAAAATAAGAAATTTTGTCCAAAAAGGGATATGAAAAATATATTACGACCTATTTATTCTCAGACCGACTTTTGTTATTTTCGATTGCCTCATTGCGGATCTGTGGATAAAATTTAAAAAAATCGAGATGGAATTTTCATTCCATGACAAAATAAAAATGAAAATCTTACCAAAAAAATTAAAGTTTATAATCAACAAATGAAAATAGGCGTTGATCGTAGAGGGGTAAAAATTTAGGATTATATGTATTTTAGAATGCTGTATCATAAAAAAAATAAAACAAAGCATTTTGTCTGAAACATAAAAAATAAAAATTGAGGGGTGGACCGGACCACCCTCAACATTTAGGGAAATGAAAAATACATTTTGTCCATTTCTCAGACCGATATGCACTCGAAATTTCATGAGAATCGGTCGAGCCATTTCGGAGGAATTAAATTAATTAAAAATAGGGGTTGATCGTAGATGGGTAAAAATTCAGATTTGTATGTATTTTTGAATGCTGTATCATAAAAAAATAGAACAGAAAATTTTTTCTGAAAAATAAAAAATAAAAATTAAGGAGTGGACCACCCTTAACATTAAGGGGGATGAAAAATAGATGTTGGCCGATTCTCAGACCTACCCGATATGCACACAAAATTTCATGAGAACCAGTTCAGCCATTTCGTAGGAGTTTAACTTCTAACACCGTGACACGAGAATTTTATATATTAGATATATATATATATATATATATATATATATATCTATATATATATGCATATATACTATATATAATACATATATATACTTACATATATATATATATATATATATATAAATATATATATATATATATATATATATATATATATAATATTATATATATATATATATATAAATATATAATATATATATATATATATATATATTATATATATATATATATATATATATATATATATATATATATATATATATATATCTGAATTTGAGCTGCAGCAACTCGTGGGTGGGCAGTCAGTATAAATATTTATAACTTATTCTTTAGGAGTCCTATAGATCTATACTATTAGCAGAATATAATCGACTATAGTATCACAGTACTGTCATATATATTCAATGGTAAATAATTACAATTCTACGAATCTATTTACTTGTAAAAAATAACATGTATTTCGTAGAGATTGGGCTTAGTTTCATGATGAGAATAGGGAATAAAACAATTCTCTACCCGTTGAATATTTTTTGAGATTACTCGCAATGCTTTGGATTTAATGTGAAATCTGAAAGGAATTGATCATTGTTTAATTATTGTTTCTTTCAATCTGCATAATTGTTTGTATAGGTATTATAAACGTTGCTTTAGGTTTCGTACAATTCAATTTCCATTAAAAAAAAACTGAAGAAACTTTTCGATAAAAAAATAATTTTCAAAAGAAATAAGATAAGATGCCGCATAAATCAGAGCATCACCCGAGGAAGTAAAATTCACATTGCGGGTAGATTCACGGGATTTAGACGATGTTTATTCGACACTTATTTAGGAAGTTTACAAGTAGAAGCATCGGACATTACATCTAACGTACTCGGCGTGGTCTCACAAAAGCAAGAGCGCGGCAAGAGCCCCAGGCTGTAATGTAGTCCTGGATCTGAGGTATTGATTGAGCTCGGGCGATGTCCATTCTCCCGACCGCGCGTCTAAATTATGCGTGAGCTGAGTATATGCGTGCCAGGCGCGTCAATCCTGCTTGCGGCGATGGCGGGGGACGGGAGGGCCACGTCTTGGACGCCAATACTGCAGGACTTTGATGTTCACTCTCCCCAACCCCTGCGTTTCTACAGAACACCCCACCTGCCAAACTCCATGCATGATTGAGGGCGCGTATTGAAATTGAATTCTGAACTGCTTCGCTGGACCAAGGACCTTCTCCCTGCATATCGTATCGCGCTCTCTTTCTTCCCACTCACGTCCTTCGTCGATTCTCTTCAAACTACATTACATTAAATATTTAAAATCGTTTGCGTGTGATGTATACGTTCCGAAATTCGCCATAACTTCTCTGACGTATGCGAAATGAAACGTATTGTGAAAGTTTCACGCATCTCGTCTTTCCATCAAGTATTAAGTAGAATTTATTACTTCGTGTATTCGAACATTAATATCATATCTCTGGGTAAAAAACTGGATACGTTGGGATTTTTAAGATATGCAAAAACACAACAAAGCTTATTCGTTTTCATACACAAGTTGTTTTAACTTTCTCGTCATTCATCAGTGAATGAAGAAATCATGATTAAATGAGATACTTTGGATTGATAATAATAATAGTTCTAACTCAAGCGGAAGTTCACACTGAACTATTTTCTCTATGTTCCACTGTGTGTGAAATATTCACTTTTTTCGCCAAAATAAAAATTTAAATTTTTACTATTGGAATGGGCTCTACTGCACTGAAATTGGAACTGCAGGATGATTGATTCTGAAATCCTTTTATTTATACTATTGAGTGAAAAGTAGTTGACAGACGTCCGGTTATCAGGATGCCTCTTTCTCGTGGTGGTATTTATGCTGAAGAGAGCATAATACTACAAGTGAGCAGTCTTAAAATTATACTTTTGGAGAAAATTTTACAATGTCAATAGAAAAACTCGCCTGTTATCAGAAGATGTTTCATATTCAAGGAAACAACATTAAAGTATGTAACAACAAAACAAAAGAATCTAGGTATAGCAGGGGCGGCTAGTCAAAGGAGGCTAAGGAGGCTAAGCCTCCTCAATAATATTCCGTGTATCACTAATATATTATATTGAATAGTCAGCATTCAGCATATTCATATTAATCAAAATCATATTATTTTATGCACCTACCTTCCTTTCTACCTACATTATATAATATAATTTATTAATTAAGATAGAAGGTATTTACATTTACTGCATTACATTCATTTCAAGATTTGTGGCAACGCTGCGGAGGCTTAGAAAGGTATATTCTCAACGTTCATTATGCCTGCCACAACGGTGCGAATACTGCCAATGAATACTTCATTGCAATAGAAAAGCAAAACACATGTAAATGGCAACACCGATAGGAACCCAGTCTCATACAATGTCGACCAATCACAACTATAGAATTTCGCGTGACATCGAGTGAATTCGTTGGAAAGAATTAATTTAATCGTAGTGTGATCGTTAATGGCAGAAAACAGCTTGTTTACTTATATTGCTCGCGTATTGTTTTAAAATGAGTTTGGTTACTGAAGTTAATTTCAAAATTTTCAATGGTGACTTAGTGGAATATTTGTTATCCCATAACTTTAGTGCACTAAGTTATGAGGATAAAGTTCTGATAAAAACATTGCGACCTACCCCTGAATTAAACAATTTGGTGCAGCGTAACAGACAACAAAACCGCGGTTTTAATACAATGAATTATGAGAGACATCCTTGCCTAACCGGATCACAGGTATAAAATAAATTATTTTGTTGGTGGTGTTTACTTTTTACTAGTGAAAATGTCTTCGTTTGGGGCCGCTTAGGATTTGAGGATTTAATTCGATACCTAGTTGAAAGTGAGGAATTTTTCACCGATAAAGTAACTTTAAATACAGCACGCGGATTAATATCTTACTTACAAGATAAGGAATTTATATATTTTTTAAAAATCTTCAAATTAATTTTTGAACAAACAGAAATAGTTTTTCATCTTACAGCACAATTTTCAGATGTGATTTACTCACGAAATCGGCTCAAGTTTCTTTTGGAAAAAATTTCAGAATTTCGTGCAGAAGTTAATTTTAAAAAACTATTTTCTGTATTTCAAACTACTGATGAAACGACTCAATTTAGCCCAAAACGAAAGAAATTCAGTTACGCAGATATGGAGCTTCACTATAAGCAAATATTTTATGAAATTTTGGATACTATTAGGGGTCAAATAGAAATAAGGTTCTCTGATTGGAAAGAACTGCATTTCTTCGACTTACTCAATAAAAATTTGTTAACCGGATTTTCGGCTAATTTTCCAGATAACCTTTTGGAAAATTCATGTCAAAAATACACTTTTTTTGATAAGGTGGCCCTAAAAAGTGAACTGTGTGTTGTTTATAATGACAATGAAATTTTGGGGCAAAATGAAAATCATGTGAGGACTATAAAATACCTTTTTGATAATGATTTGAATCAAGATTTACCTCTAGTTTATAAACTGTTATGTCTAATTGTTTCTATCCCGGTGACATCGGCTTCCGTAGAGCGCTCGTGTTCCACTCTTAAGAGAATTAAAACTTATTTACGAAATTCAATGGGCCAGGATCGTTTGAAAATAATTAGTTTGTTGTCTATTGAAAAGGAATTGGTAAAACTTGTGGCGAAAGACAAAAAATTTTATGAGGATATTATAGATCATTTTGCTAACGTTAAAGATCGCAGAATCCCGCTAATCTTCAAATATATATATATATATATATATATATATATATATATATATATATATATATATATATATATATATATATATATAACTTTTTATTTGCTCTCACCAGCTGTTAACAAATTCGTTAAGTAGGTAGGTAGGTACCTATTTTGTAAAAGAAAAAAAAATTTGATGAATAGATGAATTGGCTGAGAAGAGTTTTTGTGAATATTGTAAATAGGAGTTGTAGGTCTCAAGGTAGACACTCGAAAGTGAAAACAAATTAATAGCTTAGGGTGCTTGTTTTACTTTGATTTTTTTTGAATTATAAGGCGGTTGACCTTGAAATCCTAAATATTTTCGCCTATGGTGTATTTTTTTACACCTCTTGTAGCCTCCTCAAACCAAAACCTCACGAGCCGCTGAGCCACTGAGGTATAGGTGTATTGTTGAAGCTTTTCTTATAGTAGGTATGCATTCGGAAAAAGAGAACCTTTCAGTAGTATTCTACGCCCAAATATGTTGTATGGATTTATGTCTAGCATATAAGTCTAATTCACTTTGTAAATTAGGTCAAATCCATAATTCAGAATTACCACTTCACTAAGTGATCTTCATATTTTGTATATCTATCTAAACTAAACTAACTAAACTCATGTTATAAATCATTTCTGGAATTTCAATATCAATTTTATACATAATATCTATTTTTTGTGATAATTCAATTTTGAATTGAAATATCACGAAAATCTGCAAGATTATCGAAATAACTGGTCAATTATATATCTGATTGGATTTACTTGAAAAATCATTAGATTTGGACTTCTTTTTCATTCAATTTTATTGAATATTATTTACTTGTTGTCATTTAAATTTTTTCACTATTTGAGACATATAAAAATTTCGAATTATTCACTCGAAAGAAACACAAATTTGACATATAAATCAATGCACATTATTCTTGATTGAATTGACGGAAATATTCAATTTCTCGGATGAAATCACATATTAAACATTATTTTTGGATATATATTTTTGAAATTATAGCTATTAATATAACGAGATTATTATGCGATTTATAATAGTCGAGGACATTGCTAGGTGACGAGGCGACAGCCGAGTCACCTAGAAATGTCCGAGACGGTTTTAAATCGCTAATAATCGAGTTACATTCAAAGCTTTATCGTATCATTGACAACGACGATGTGAAAATAAAAGCAACAAGATTTTATGTCATTTCATTTCGGCATTTCAAAAAAATCATTAAAACCATGCAAGATTTTTATATTCCTGACGATATATTAGCTGCAGCCAACACTATAAGGTTGGACTTGCTTCCGGATAATTCTAAAATCCATTATAAAAAATAATATCGGCAGTTTAGTGAGTGGCGAAACAAAGAACATATTCAAGGTGCAGAAGAAACGGTGTTGCTGGTGTATTTTGCAAAACTCTCTGAGAAATATTCTGCCTCATCCTTATGGCCGAAATATTCCATGTTAGAACTTAAGGAATGTGTGGAAAACGATAGATACGGCGCTTTAATACGTTTCATCAAGAAGAAAAATGTTGGATATACTGCAAAAAAGGCAAAAGTATTTACAAGAGAACAAGTCAACGAATTTTTGTTTTTTGTCCCAGATGAGGAGTTTTTAATGATGAAAGTTGCTTTTTTAATTGGAATTCGAGGAGCCTAACGAACTAATGAATTAGCGAAGATGACCACTACACGGAAGATGACGTTTTAGAGGACAAGCAGACGCTAACGGCAAAGGTGTATCCATCAAGATTGAAAACTGTCAAAATATTGTTTTATATGTTCATCAAAACTAGTTCTAATATTATTTGGTATCTAACGTATTATGCTTTCGTAACTAACGTATTATATTATGGTAACTAATCTATTATGAGTAACTAAGGTTTTATGTAGGTTTTGATGCGTTTATGATCTTAATAATTATTAATAAAGATTCAGTATAAAAATTTCATAATCTTCAATGATACGATAAAAAATTAAAATCTTACTTCTCATGAAATTACAGCTCTTCTTGTCAGAATATGCTCATTTTGTACACGTAGTACATAAGTAGTGTGAGTTAAAGGATTTACGGACTTATTGAGTATTTAATAAGTTGTCCAAATAACGAATGTTATTATAATGGTCTACGATATGGCAGTAATATTTTTGTGTTAATGCATCCAGTTTTTGATTTTGAAAGTGTAATTCTTATTTTGTTTAGGTTTCCAGGTAACCAGTGTGCAGTTTCAATCAATTTTGGAAGAATTTTTTTCATCGATATTTCAATGTGTTTCTGAAAAAAAAATTTCTGAACAAAAAACAGAGATACCATCACTTCAAAAATGTTTTGTCGTATTTTATCCCATAAAACACATACTATTGCAGTGTATCGAAGGAAAGCAGTCAGGTGCGGCAGTATTTTTCTCATCCGTTTAAGACGATCACGATTTTCTAAAAATTCTTTTTCGTCTCTGTGATATATATAAATACATTTTTTTTGCCGGTACATATTGACATCTTCAGCAGCTCCCATCGAGTCAAATGAGCTGCAGAACGTATTAAATTTGGGTATATATATATATATATATATATATATATATATATATATATATATATATATAAATATATATAAATATATATAATAAATATATATATATAATATATATATATATATATATATATATATATATATAATAGTGAAAAGAAGAAATTTATTGCGGCGGGAAATAGTATTAAAATTTGGGTATATATATATATATATATATATATATATATATATATATATATAAATATATATATATATATATATATATATATATAGTGAAAAGAAGAAATTTATTGCGGGGAAATAGTATATAAAACAAGCAATATTATCGGTCTAGCCCGCATATGTCGAAGCAGCCATTGACACGTGTTTCGGACTCTTTGATCCTCAGCAGAACGGCGTAGCCAAGTATGCGATGGAAAACCTGCAAATGGAACAGCAACAACAAGCAGAATCCCTTGCTTCGGAAGACAACCACACATTTGTGGTACATTGTTCGAACTCTCCGGTTTGGGAGATTTGATCAAACTCTGACCACGGAGGCGATAAATGCCATCCGCGAGATCCCGGACCGTGAGTTTGACCAAATCTCCCAAACCGAAGAGTTCGAACAATGTACAACAAATGTGTGGTTGTCTTCCGAAGCAAGGGATTCTGCTTGTTGTTGCTGTTCCATTTCCAGGTTTTCCATCGCATACTTGGCTACGCCGTTCTGATGAGGACCAAAGAGTCCGAAACAATATATATTTATATATATATATAACCTAACTCCACAGCTTCTACCAATTGAGTTAGAGAGTTCAAGTTGGTACGTAGATTGAGTTAATGTTGAGGAAGTGCCTTTGGTTAGTTTCAACCTTTTTTCTCACGCTGCCCAACGCGGGGACTATTCCGTTCAAATCGCATCTCGATCTGCTTCGCTATCAGTAGGTACCTACACGATGCACTTCGCGAAATTTTTTTTACAATAGAGGCTTGAAATTTAGTATGTGGATTGAGTTGATATTGAGGTACGTTCCTTCAATGGTTTCAACTTTTTTCCTCGAGCACAATGCACTGAGCGATTTTCTTTTAAACAATAACTTATTTTCTTCTTTTTAATTCGGTTTATTTTTTCAAAATATAATTCTGTTCGTTAGAATCGTATCTCGGCGCGATGCAATTCGCGCGAAAAATACGACTTTAGTGATGGAGCTCTCCTGCTCACGAGTTTTTTTTATTTAGAGAGTACTATAATAGTGATATGTTATTAACCACTCAAATATTATATTTAACGGTATACTCTTTTCGCTTCTAGGAAGAAGTTAGGTGCAATCTTTCATTGAATACACTGTGTATGGTGCGACAAATTTAATAATCTCATTTTTATTTTAAAGTGTTTTGAGTGGAAATTCCAAGAAAAATGCTGTCATCAAGTTTTCAGGTCCGCTTTTTAGTCGCATTTTATAATAAAATACATACTTTTGCAGTGTATCGAAAGAAAGCAGTCAGGTGCGGGACTAGTTTTTTTATCCGTTTCAAACCTTCTAGACCACGAATTTGTCATATATATATATATATATATATATATATATATATATATATATATATATACAGGGTCCTGCAACAGTGGCGCGGTGTTTCATATCTCTATTCAGGAAACAGATAGAAATCTACATTTCTATAATATTACTTTATTGCTCGAGCTCGACAACATGAAAATATTGTCGGTCACACAGGGTGTTAAATTTTTTCTGGGCGGATACCAACTATGTTTTTTCAAATGGCAACCTATATTTTTTATCGCTTTTTCGGTTTCTACATAGAAAATAAAAGATACTTTTTAAGGATCTCCAATTCGAAAATATTGGCGGTTTTCGAGACTTTTGGCAGTTTTGGTTTTTTTTCCCAATATTGGTCACTCAGAATATTTGAAATATTCTACATTGGTAACTCTCTCAAACGATATATCTGAAATCGACCTGCGATATACAGGGTATGGAAAACCGCTTGTAATATATTGTAAATGAAAATTTGCAGAATCTTCCTTATTTCAAATGGAACACCCTGTATATTATCGATTCAAAAGAAGCTCCAGCAAAGGCTCTATATATGTCATCAAGTATTCCCTATGGTTAAGTTTACTAGTTTTTCTTAGAACGGCTCTTTTTTTCGAAAAATGGCAAGTATTCATATTTCTTCGATATGATATCAATGAACGACTTTTTCAAAGCGAAATTCATTTGACGACGGATAAGAATATACGGAAGATATCTTGTTTCAGTTATGTACATTACAAGTTGTCCAAACAAAAATTTTTTTCATGATATAAATGTATCTTGCAATTATCTTCATTAGTAGCTGGCTTGATGAGCTCATGTTTAGAATAATTGATACATCCAGAAAGATCTTTCACCTGAATGCCTTCTATTTGAATTCCGTTGAGAATAAATTCTACTTGCCAATAAACAATTCCTTGTTGATTCACCTAATCACTTTTTGATAACAACATTCTCATGAAATTATATCGAAAGTTCAACTTAACGAATTACTAAAGATTTCAATACTTATTTGAAGGCAAATATTTTGATCTGTCATTTGCCAGACTACTTGATTACCAATAAATATTTTTTTCCCTGAAAGGTTGCTTTTTACCGAAAGAATATGGCACAAATTTCGAGATTATTGAAATTATTTCAAATATTCAATAATGTACATTTTGTGGGTGATTCACAACTTGTTTATCTAACAACAGGTAATATTTGAAAGAAGTCGTTCATTGAGATCATAGCGAAGAAATATGAATACTTGCCATTTTTCGAAAAAAGAGCCGTTTTAAGAAAAACTAGTAAACTTAACCATAGGGAATACTTGATGACATTTGTAGAGCCTCTGCTGTCACTTCTCATGGATCGATAATATACAGGGTGTTCCATTTGAAATAAGAAAGATTCTGCAAATTTTCATTTACAATATATGGCAAGCGGTTTTTCATACCCTGTATATCGCAGGTCGATTTCAGATATATCGTTTGAGAGAGTTACCAATGTAGAATATTTGATGAAAAATTTATTTCAATCAGACTTGGCACAACTTCATAATTTCAAATATTCTGAGTGACCAATATTAGGAAAAAAAACCAAAAATGCCAAAAATCTCGAAAACCGTCAATATTTTCTGAATATAAAGTATCTTTTATTTTCTATGTAGAAACCGAAAAAGCGATAAAAAATATAGGTTGCCTTTGAAAAAACATAGTTGGTATCCGCCCAGAAAAAATTGAACACCCTATGTGACCGACAATATTTTCATTTTGTCGAGCTCGAGTAATAAGTAAAATTATAGAAATAGAGATTCCTATCTGTTTCCTAAATAGAGATTTGGAACACCGCGCCAATGTTGCAGGACCCTGTATATATATATATATATATATATATATATATATATATATATATATATATATATATATATATATATATATATATATTATATATTTCCCCGGCACATATTGGCATCTCCAACGGCTCCCCGTTAAGTCAAATGAGCTGGGATTGTTTTTGTTGCAGAAAGAAAGTATCAAAATTTTACCGCCGCCATTTTCACTAAGATTTTTCTAATTTTCATATGAATATTATTCCAGGTACATATTGACATCTCCAGCGGTTCCTATGAAACCAAACGATCTGAAATTTGGTATCTGAAGTGGTTTCCGAGGCAGAACGAAACTGTCAAAATTTTTCCTACAGCCGCTACTTTTACGTCGATATTTTGAGAAAGTGCCTTTTGCTAGTTTCAACCATTTTTCTCGGTCGCGCTGTACCGCGCGGGAACTATTCCGTTCAAATCACCACTTGCTTCGCTATCAGTACAAGATGCACTTCCCGACAATTTGATTGAGTTGATGTTGAGGTATGTTCCTTCGTTGGTTACAAATTGTTACCTCAAAAACGATGCATTTCGCAAATTTTTTCAATAATAGTATATTATTTCATAAGGAGGAGAAGTGTCACTTTTCATGGCGAGCTTGAGCTTACCCGCCTCACTGCGTTCGGCGGGTAATTGAAAGCGAGCCATGAAAAGTCACTTCTACTCCGAATGAAATATGTTATTTTATTTTCAAACGTTTTGAAATTCATAAAAATCTGAATATCCAGTTTTGGATTGATTCACATTTACGCACATAATTCTATCCACTTACGATCGTTATGAATTATGGAACATTTGCCCAGTTACGGGCAAAGTTAAAGTAAAATAATTGATAGTTATTATTCGCAACCTGGTGAGAAGTGGTTGAAAGTGAAAATGACGTTTGAATTGGAGAAGTTTTTGTTCATGGTTACCAATTCATCTTTTGCATAGAAACACTTTTCCTGCCGCCGGCCGGAAAAGTGTTGCATAGCAACACTTCTCCTCCTTGGCGGAGAAATAGAACTTTTCGATGATCCTGTCAATCGAGAAATGACGTTATTATTGCACGTTTGAAAATAAAATAAATTATTTTCTACTTTTCAATTCGGTTTGCTGTTAGCCAGATTCTTCAAAATATAATTCAATCCGTAAGAATCACATCTCTACGCGATGCATTTCGCTCAGGAAATACAACTTTAGTGGGGGATCTCTGCTGCTCTCGAGATTTTTCATTATTATAGTAATAAGCATCGAACAAAGATAGTTCAAAAATTAGTTCTACCTATGGTTATTTTGCATTAGAATTTTTGATAGTACTAAATCACAATGAATATCTTCTCAGTATTTATATATTTTATTATGGATCTTGGTTGCTTTTGTATAAGAATGAGGTTTCTTGGAATGGTTATTTTTCAAAGAATAGTTGAAATCTCACAATTTTGTTCTCAATATTTCAGCAGGAAGGAACTAGAAATATATTATTATGGAACAGAAACGCATATGGATACTATTTTGAAAACACAAAATAAGCGAAATATCAGAAAAAATATGAGCTATATTAACATATCTTAGTGTTAGTTAGAAAGAGATAAATCAGTACAATAATTTTCTATTGTCTTTGAGACTATCAAACACATTTATGCTATTACAGTTATGAAATAAATAGTTTTTGAGAAAATTTTTGCTAACAGTTCTTATTCTCTCTATTAAACTCAGTTATAAATTCGAAGGCAGTTATTTTTGTTCTCCAGGCCTTCTCGTAAATTGACTCCAAAGAAACAATGCACATTTTTTTTCTTTCCCTCATACTTAAGGGAGTTTAGTTCTCAATATAATTTTCGGAGCGGTCATGTCACAAATGAGTCCCATACAAGCTTTTCGAATTTTGACGCAAAATATAAAAACTTGTAAAAGGTTCATCAAAATAAGATCATAAGCCAACAACTCTCTAGCATCCGATGTAACAAAACGAATAAACGACTAACCAAGAGTAAACTACCGAAAGAGAAAAACGACAAAGATTAAATGTGTTTAGATGAGTTAATCATTCATTACAACATAATGAGATACTTATGTAAAGGAAGTAATAATTTGTTGAAAGATTTTCACATTATTTGACTTCTTTTAATAAATGACGGGGCCTCTAGCTTGAAATAATAGTATTATAAATAAAGATGAATAGAGGCTCCAAAATAGACTCTGTTGAATACTACTTATTACCTGACATGAAAGAGAAAAAATACTGAGTACCGAATATTGGAAAAAGAGAATTCAGATTCGCAGCTCTTCCATTGTCGAAATTATATTCTACACAACATAATTTCGACATGGCTACGAGCTAATTGATCATCGGTACACAACCCTTCTGCAAAATATATATAAGAGTGCAACAGCGGCAGTCAAAATGTACTATGGTGACACGAACAAATTCCCCTTGAAAAAAGGTATTAGACAAGGAGATACCATCTCTCTTAAACTATTCACCGCTCTGTTACATAGCTCCATGAAGAACAACAATTGCGGAAATATCGGAGTATCTAAACAACCTAAGGTTTGCTAACGACATAGCCCTCATTGGGGGACAGGATGGATTATGCATGTAAACTTCTTCAGGACCTTAAAAATTCTTGTGCGAAGGTTGGCCCTAAAATCAACCTCTCTAAAATACAAAGCATGACCAACCTTGTACTGGCCAAGAACATTTCAATGAATTGCATGCAAATAGAACAAGTGTATACCTATAAATATTTAGATCATGAGATCAAATTAGGGAGACAACCAGACCACACAATTAAACAGGAGAATAGCGATAACATGGACAACTTACGGAAATGTGCTTGAAGCGGAAAGTATTTGATCAGTGTGTTCTTCCGGTTCTAACGTATGGAGCAGAAACGCTTCCCCGTACCAGAAAGGTGATAAGCAAAATCCAAGTGGCCCAGAGAGCAATGGAGAGATCAATGCTGAATATATCCTTCAGAGACAGAGTTACAAATCATATAATCAGATCTAGAAACGGTGTTACGGTCGCAGTCAAAATAATCACCTCGCTGAAATGGAATTGGGCACGCCATGTAGATTCACAGGTGGAACGTGGACTAAGAAAATTGGAGACCTAAACTCAATGCGTATCGAAACCGAGGACGTTCCCCAACCAGATGGTCGGACGACATTAAACAAGTCCAACACTCATGGATGCAAAGTGCTCAAGACCGGGAGGGATGGAGTGTTTTACAGGAGGCCTATGTCCAGCAGTGGACTCAATACGGCTATTAATGACGATGACTAGCTAAAGCCAGCAGATACGATAAGTAGATATTAATCAAAATTCTGGAAAAATTAGCATAAGTAACATCAAGTAGAAAAGTATAGTCCTTCTAATTCTATATTAGTGATAATTGAACAAAATGTAATGCAGCTTCGTTATTATCCTGGATGTTTTCAGAAAATTATGATGCATTACAGAATTTCTCTAAGCTTACTCTTTGAATCGATGAGATCACCAACTGATTTCAATTAAAATATTAAGAAAAAGTTAAGTATTACTTGTAATGTTATTTTTGTATCGTGATCTATGTCTCTTCCACACTGGAGTCATTAAATTGACAGTCAAATATAATCTACTTTATATTTTATTTTCAATCTCATCAAGTTTTTTTTTTTTTCAGTATGGTATTTATTTATTTCATAAAGTTCAATGAAGCCAGATCGTTTGAGTGGGAGATCATGAGCTTTAGCCTACATTCCGCGCCCCAGCGAATTTCCCTACGAAATAATCTCCATTATTCGCGTAGAGATGAAATCTCGCTTATCCAATAAGCGAACGAATCGTTTCGAGTCAGAGAAATAATTACCCCGTTTGAATAATTCAGAAAATTTGAAAAATTCATCCCGCTGAATGTGCGTGTTGATCTGATTGACATTTGTCCCTTCTCAATCGTAGAATTTGTCAGCTTTGGATATCAAGTTGGCGAGGATACGCATCAACTTTGAAAGTTCCACAGACCAGTTGTTAAAAAATTAACTCCCTATTATACTCGATCTCTACCTTTAACACTTATCGGAAAGGCATCCCCCTAGTTTCACGTCTATCACAGCGTATTTTGTGGAAGTTGGCAATTTGGAATTTCTCTCAATTGACTTTGTGGGGAAGTCGTACAGTTTTAGTGTTCAACCTTTCATTGTGGTATGAATGAAAGAAACCCCTCCCCAACAAAAATATATCGAGAAAGTGAAACTAGTTAAATCGAAATTACGGAGTAATTACTGTGTCACTTAGAAAAGAATTTGAATCTAACTCGAAACTATTCTTCAGACATCAGAACGTCTTTTCAATAACTACGTTTCATTTCAACATTAATTTTCGCTTATTTAACTTTAGATACACAATTTTCGACAATTGCCAGTTTGTATAAAATGTGACAAATCTGCAGTTGCTAGTGCTGGTGGAATTCGAATAGTTTATCTAGAATATAAGTTTCCTCAAAATCTAAGAAACCTCTATTGATTTTGGAAATGATTAACAAGTCAAATAATCCAAAACGCTTGGCTCATATTCGCATTAAGAATCTTATATGCGTAAATCTTCTGACTAGGGTACGGACATCTCTTAATAATCTGCTGAAGCATTACGAAGAGGAGCTATGACAGTGACATTCCTGCAATGTTTTCAGATCGTTTGGATCACGCACTTGATAAACCTTTTTTTTTTCAAGTTACCTGACATATAGCAAAAGTATATGTCAAAAGTGAAATTATTGATTATTATTAATTAATTGATATTAACAGGGGTATGCATCACTTCTGTGAACCATCTAAGTATTTTTAATTTTCGACAATTCCGCTCATGTATAATAATTTCCATTTGAGAGAACGAAAATCGTAGTTTGCTATCGAATAAATAGGAAGGAACAGAAATGCAAGTGGATAAAAATATCGGATAATAGTATATTGTATTAAACATACTATTTTTTCTCCGATCGTTGATTTACATTTAAAAAATAAATTAATTAAAAAATATTTCATCCAAGATGTAATCAAGTAAGTTTAAATAGGTTTCTCTATGTTCATATTGAAATATAGAAGTGGTAACCATGGAAATTACGCTGTTATGACAAAAGTAAAATAATTTTAAAGCCGGTTTTGTTTGATTCGTTGTATTTTATAAGGAATTAAAAAAGAATTAGTAAACATGAACACTGATAGTGATTATTTGTTGTCTTGCACGACTCCTGAACTAGTAGAAGCCGCGAACGGGGCTTCACTTAATTTACTTCCGGCGAAATCCAGAGAAAAGTATGAACTTGCGTACCAACGCTTCATGAATTTTTGTAGAAAAAACAACAGTGTATCCTTTTCTAAGAATGTACTGATGGCGTATGTTGCTGAATTGGCTAAAACAATGAAATCTTCGACGTTGTGGGCACATTATTCCATGCTTCAATCAACTTTGTCTGTTAAAAATAATATTAATATTGCCCAGTACCAAAAACTGAGAGCAGTTTTAAAACGTCAAGCTACAGGATACAAAAAATGTAAATATTAACAACAATTATAAAAATTAAAACCATACTTTGTTTCATTTTAATGTAATAATCCATTTGTTACATTACCGTACGCTACAGCAGTGCGGTAAGAATATTACCGCACTGTTATTTTCTAATTGCTTAGCAACTGACCACTATTCTGGAATGTTGAGCTTTGCGCATAGAAAACAGGTCAAAATAGTGTCACTTTTCCCACGATCGGAGAAAAATTACGTTACCTTACCAACGCTAGCAATTATTCGTTTAGCAAGCGTTGCATCAGTTTGACAATTGTAAATGTCGAAAACAGAATTTTACAACAAATACCTAATATTCCAGTAAATATGTTGAGATTTGGAAATATTAGCGAGGCAGAAATAATAAGGGAGATCGAAAAATCAACTCCTGAAAATACAGAAAAAAGTTATTCTTCCATTTGGAATCAATTTAGCGAATTTTGTAAACAACGAAACTTCAATTTGGAAACCAAACAGTCAGTGGAAAATGTGGCAGGAATATTGATGGACTGGGGCTTTGATATGAAGAAACAGAATGGGAAAGATTATAAAGAATATGTGGTGAAACAAATGTGGAACACAACCGCGAAAATGTTGCAAACCATGTATTTCGAAAAATTTAATGTTACTTTCAATCCTTTCACTGATTTGGCATTAACAATAATTCATGGAATTGTCGTACCAAATACCACGCGAGCTCAGATTTAGCAGGATATTTTTTGTGGTTATTTTCTCATACTTACTTTCATTGGCAATTTAACTCGATCTGTTCAGACAAAATCACTCGGGCTACGCTCTCGTGATTTTGTCAGAACAGCTCTCGTTAAATTGCCAATGAAAGTAAGTATTCGAAAACAACGACGAAAAAATATCCGGCTAAATCTGAGTTCTAGTGGTATTACCCCCGAATATATATGATGTTTCAAAATATTTTTCATCAAAATTTATGAAATTTACCTACTCCGGGTATTATGGCAATAGTTTTTCCGAAGATTTCCAATGCTCCTGCTAAATCATTTTACTAAATTCCTCAATTAAGAAGCAGTAGATAATGACAAAACTCAATTTAATTTTTTGATATACAATAACAATACTTTAAAATAATTGAATTAATTCTACTAACATTCATTGAATCAATTACTTTTATTTGATAAGTATTGGAATTACCAACTACAAAATTTGGTTTCCACTTCGATGATATTGTTCAGATGAATTCCATCAATTTAATTAACTGATATAAAAAGCAGTAACTTTATTCAAGTAACAATATAAAATTATATTCTTGTATAATTGTGAAAAATCAAGAATTAGTTAAGTATTGTATGATAACTATGAATCAGTATCAAATCATAATTATTCCAGTGCTACATGATTCAGTCTATTAATTGGTTTACAGAAACAGGTTTTTCTTGAAGATTTTTAATGAAAGTAGAAGTACCTACTAAAGAACATACATGCAATTCAAATTTTTTTATACTGAAATCCTATAACAACAGAGAAATTATTATTCAAAATAAAATTCAAGTTCACGAAATATTTCACAATCATATCACCAATTCTGTTAATTTTCGTCTCAATCTTTCTTTAATTAACAATTCCTCCATATGCAAATTCCTGTTCTTATAAGAGCAAATTATATGATGTAGTAATAGGTGGATGGGAATAAATCAATAAATTATATGAACAGGTTGTAAAAAAGGCATTAATAGCGAACCCATTGCCAATAACCTGCCATAACCCCAAGTCATCTCTCTATTATCCCCATAACGAGTTCACGTAACTTTGACCCAGATATTCATTCTGAAAAAGAATGAGATAAAAATCGTCTGGCCCTTAACTTTCCCTTCTCAAGGAAATGTCATCCCGCCCTCTCCTTTCATCACTGCTTAAGCTTATAGCGCGATCATTTGGGGCATGTTTAATACAGAAGGATTATAACATTTTCCGTTTACTTTCACAGAATACTGAAATAAAATTAAATAAGAATATATAAATATAAATATATAAAGCATTATATTATATATAATATCATATATAACATATCCAAATGCGTTAGAAGAGCATTAATCTAACTCTCTTTCATCGCAATTTCCAATAGGTTCGTCCTACATATACGTACCAATATATATATATATATATATATATATATATATATATATATATATATATATATATATATATATATATATATATATATATATATTATATATATATATATATATATATATATATATATATATTATATATATGTATATATATATATAAATAATTGAAATATTAATTGCCGAATAATTTAAATAACTTTGATGAAGGTGAATGGGAGCACAGCAAGGGCATCAAAAGCAGAATCTTTTTAGCTATACCAATATATTTCGACAGTACATTGCTGTCTTCTTCAGGGTCCAAAAAACAAAAAAGAAAAACCATAACAAAGCACAACTTCCAGTTTTCAAACCACTTACAGCTAGTGATCAGTAAGTAAACTAAGCAAACAAAACATTAAGAGAACGAATTATTTGACATAAGACTGCAACGCCTACAACAAAAATTGGAAGAATATATTCCACGAGATGAACATAACAACCGAAGTACAGGTTAAAAACTTATGTCAGAGTAACTAACATTTCTATGGTCTTACATATCGCATGAAGTAGTCATAGAACATAACATTCTCACTCACGACCTACCAAGCTAGTTAGTTGAGTACTTAGCGTACGCTGGCTAGTATTTGGGAGGTCTCGGGTTCAAACCCCGGGGCCGACTGGTCTGCCATGAGTTTTTTTCAGAGGTTTCCTCATGGTAATGTAAGTCACTGCTTGCAAACTTATAAGGCGAATGCTGGGCCAGTATTAATCCTCTGAACCCTACCCACACTTCCTATGTTCCATAAATATCCCGTCTCACCTATCCTTAATGCACTTGTACATACAAGTGTATCCTCTAATCTGGCTGAAGGAGTTAATCCCAAACTCAAGCTGTTGAGTTTGGGATTAAGTGAGTGAGTGAAGGAAACACGTGTGTTTCCTTCACTCACGACCACTTATTTTTATTGTCACATTCGAGTATGTTACAATAGATATTACCAAGTTATCTGATATCTCCCTGTTCATTAATGGCAGCCGAACTATATTTGCTGATATAACACATCTCCACAAACTTACTATTCTTTCGTTTTTTCTCCCTATCTAGAATTTGGATGTTATCAAAATCTACACTGTGTCCCAATGTTCTAATGTGTTTGGCTAAAGCTCATTTCTCAGGGTGTAATCTTGCATCACTCTTATGCTGTGTAACTCTTTTTTTGAGTTGTTGTTCTGTTTGTCCTATATATGCCATATCACAGCTTGTGCAATTGATTGTATAAAATATATTGGTATAGCTAAAAAGATTCTACTTTTGATACGCTTGCTGAGTTCCTATTAACCTTTATTAAACTTTATATATATATATATATATATATATATATATATATATATATATATATATATATATATATTTATTCGAATTGTTGTTGCCTGTGATCTATTTTTAATCTCTTGATAATTATTAGCAATAATCGCCTCCGTGGCAAAGTTTGACCAAATCTCCCATACCGGAGAGTTCAAACAATAAACCACAATGAGGGTGATTGTCTTCCGTATCAGAGGATTTTGTTTGTTGTACTATTTTCATCTTCAAATTTTCAATCCAATGCTTTGCTACGCCGTTCTGATGATGACCAAAGAGTCCGAAACACGTGTCAACGGCTGCTTCCTTATAACGTACTAACCGATAATTTTACTCCACATCTTTAATGTTTTCCCATGACCTCATTTCTTTGTTGTTAGATAAATAATACCCTATTATTTTTATTTTCAAACATTACGTAGGTAAGGTTTCTTTGGTTTCCCTTACCTTCTAATCATAACATTTTTGAATGTTAATATTAGACTGAATAGTATATAGTAAATAACTAGCAGGACAAGGCAGCCTTATTTTTTTCAATTTTTTCACATCAATAAATGTCAAAGAAATTTCAATTGAGAATATCGAAGTAAAACGTCAACTCTTTAATAGAATCGAGTTTTTTAATAGATTCAACCAGCCTGTTATTGCTAATAATTATCAAGGATTATTATATATATATATATATATATATATATATATATATATATTAATATATATATATATATATATATATCTTTTGATAATTATTAGCAATAACAGGGCTGGTTGAATCTTTAAAAAACTCGATTTTATCAAAAAGTTGACGCCTCACCATGACATTCGCAATTGAAATTTCTTTGACATTTATTGATTTGAAAAAATTGAATAAAAACAGGGGGCTGCTTTGTATATTACTATTCAGTCTAATATTAATATTCAAAATTCTTATCATTAGATCGTAAGGGAAACCAAAGAAACCTTTACCTACGTAATGTTTGAAAATAATAATAATAGGTACTATTTATCTAACAACAAAGAAATTAGTTATGGGAAAACATTAAAAGAAGTTGGAGTAGAATTATCGGAATAGTACGCTTATATGGAAGCAGCCGTTGACACGTGTCTTTCGGACTCTTTGGTCCTTCATCAGAACGGCGTAGCTAAGTATGGATTGAAAATTTGGAGATGAAATAGTTTAATAAATAAATCCTCTGTTATGGAAGAAAATCACTTATTTGTGGTTTATTGTTTGACTCTCCGGTTATGGGAGATTTGGTCAAACTTTGCCACGGAAGGCGATTAATTCCATCCGAGAGATCTCAGAAAGAGTAAATTAATATTAAAAAAGAAAATTAGTTTTTGGGAAAATATTAATCAAGTAAAGCAAAAATTATCGGTATAGTTCGTTTATATGGGAAGTAGCCGTTTTTTAATGAAATTTTTATAATAAAATCCTCTGTTATGGAAGAAAATCACTTATTTTGTGTGTTTATTTTTTGAACTCTCCGGTTATGGGAGATTTGGTCAAACTTTGCCACGGGAGAGTTCAAACAATAAACCCACAAATAAGTGATTTTCTTCCATAACAGAGGATTTTATTAATAAAAATTTCATTAAAAACGGCTACTTCCCATTATAAACGAACTATACCGATAATTTTTGCTTTTACTTGATTAATATTTTCGCCAAAACTAATTTTCTTTTTTAATATTAATTTACTCTTTCTGAGATCTCTCGGATGGAATTAATCGCCTCCGTGGGCAAAGTTTTGACCAAATCTCCCATACCGGAGAGTTCAAACAATAAACCACAAATAAGTGATTTTCTTCCATAACAGAGGATTTTATTTATTAAACTATTTTCCATCTCCAAATTTTCAATCCGAATACTTAGCTTACGCGTTCTGATGAGAGACCAAAGAGTCCGAAACACGTGTCAACGGCTTTGCTTCCATATAAGCGTACTATTCCGATAATTCTACTCCACTTCTTTAATGTTTTCCATAACTAATTTCTTTGTTGTTAGATAAATAGTACCCTATTATTATTATTTTTCAAAACATTACGTAGGTAAAGGTTTCTTTTGGTTTTCCCTTACGATCTAATGATAAGGAATTCTTGAATATTAATATTAGGACTGAATAGGCATATACAAAGCAGCCCTGTTTTATTCAATTTTTTCAAAATCAATAAATGTCAAAGAAATTTCAATTTGCGAATGTCATGGTGAGGCGTCAACTTTTGTGATAAAATCGAGTTTTTTTAAGATTCAACCAGCCTGTTATTGCTAATAATCTATCAAAAGATTAAAAATAGATCACAGGCAACAACAATTGCGAAATAAATATATATATCGTACTATATATGAATATAAAAATATTATATATATATATATTAATATATATATATTATATAATATATATAGAGGAAAGTCGTCAAATGTGGGCTAGGTGCGGTAATATGGGCTAGTTGTTTCCTAACTATTGATACAGTTTTCTGTAAACAACTACCTCATATTATAATTGATTAAATTAGTAACATTTGTGTAGATGGTGCCGTCTGTAGCATTTGAAAAATGAAGTAATTAACAGTTTTAGTTGTTTTGGTGAGTTACTAGATTTATCAGGTGAGTTTTAATTTTTATATTATATATATATTTAATTACCCCCGAAATTTAATCATGCTTTTCAAATTGATTTTTCGCTAAACTCATGGCTAAAATAGCACCTTAATGTGTGTATATCTGCATCTTTTATATTCGCTTTTATAAACACAACCCTACCTTGGGATACTGAATCGATAAATTCGCTAATATGGGCTATGTAGGGGTTCAATATTATGGGGCCTACTAGCCCAAATAATTTAGAACCCGGTCTGAATGCTCTGCTGATTATTTCAAATTTTTTTTTCAGAAATGCCTAATAAAAGTTCATTAAAAACAAAAAGCGGAAGGAATGCGGCTCTGATAGTATGAAGCGGACAATAGTGTTCGGAAACATGAAATGGGAACTCTCAAAGCGTCAAAACTCCTTCGGAGTTCCCCGAACGACTCTGCAGCGTTTCGGCGGAAATGGTTGAACTCACTCCAGAAGAAGCAGCAAAATTAAACTAGGACTTATGGCTGTATTGAACGAAGAAATAGAAAATGATTTGGTTAACTATATATTTTGAATGGAAAGCAAAATTTTTACGGAATGGCACTTACAGATGTTAGAAGAATGGCATTACCCCAGCAGTAAAGAACAACATTAAACATCCATTCTGAATTGGCGGCAGCTGGTAAAGCTTGGTTAACGACTTTTTTTTGCGACGTCACAAAGATATGTTATCAGTACGGGCGTCCAACGGGTACAAAATTCCCACGAACTAAAGATTTCAACCGGGAAATGTGTCACTTTCCTTAACGTTCTAGAAAGAATACGAAAAGAAATTATATTCCCCGATCGTATCTTTAACGTAGACGAAACAAGTCTAACGGTTGTGAAAAAACCAAAAATAGTGGAAAGTTGTTTTGGCCGAAAGGGCAAAAGACAAAATTGAATCCTCAACGTCCGCAGAAAGGGGTCCTTGATAACCCTCTTAGCTTTTGAGTGCCCCCTGGGCATTTTCGTCCCACCAATGCTCAAATATTTCCGCAGAAACGAAATTCGGCAACTGAGGAGAGGAGCTCCACGGATTCCAATTAATGGCGGTTACAATCCAAAAAAAAAGGTTTTTAAAGTCAAGAAAAATCACAATAATCAAGAGTATTCACATGCCAAAATCAAAAACGAAGGAAGAGGAGAAACAGAGGAAGAATAATTTTAGAAGTAAGAGAACCTGCACTCCAAAAAGGAAAACAACGCAAAAGGAGGGCGTCTTGTTCCAGTAGTGAATCTGGTCAGGATAATCGGAAATTTGCACTGGCGGGATGATGATAGCGAGCTATGATGAATTTCCTAATCTCAGGCGTCACCAGACGATGGTGGATGTACAGTGTATATTTGAAATCATCTTTTTTGTGTGATTTTCGTGATGAAGTTGGGCTCCATGCATGAATGGTGCAAAAATGTGGGCTCACATTGCTTATTCTGGCGCCGAAAAGGAAATGAATATGTGTGTGATTTTGTAATAACTAGAAATTGAGATAAAACCCTTTCTTGTTTAACATTATTTATATTATTCAACAAATGTGTGAATTTTTATTTCGTCCTAATTTCATTTTTGTTTCTTCTAAAATGAATTTTAACAGTAATATTTAGTATTAGCCCATATTTAGGACCAAGTAAAAATTTCATGAGAGAAAGCATCATCCTCAACCACATAAGATATTACTAAATGTTTTTATAAATCAAATTCTTAAAGTCAATAGCTCATAACTTATTGATACAGTCCGTACGTTTGGTAACAACAGTCATTTAGAAAAAGAAAATTTTTCCCGAGATACAAGAAAGTAAAATAGAAACGGTAGCCATATTTGGCGACTTTTTCCTCTATATAGTATATTATTATTATAATATAATATAATATATATATTATTATATATATATATATATATATATATAATATATATATATATATATATATATATATATAATAAATATATAATATATAATTATATATATTATAAATATATATAATATATATACTACTATAATATTATACATGTGGTATAAGTACCATAATAGGTATGACATTAAAATCTTAAGTTTATCCATAACACGAAAGCACTTAGAATAATTCATGAGAAATTCTTGAAAAATAAAACCAAAATTCGAAAATTTGAATGAATTTCATACCAGAAAATTTCTTTTAAAGAAGTTTTTCCCATCAATACCATTTAGTAATACAATAAAACAACAAAATAGTAAACAGTTCATAAATATTTCCCAAAAGGAAGTACCTACTATTTCAGAAAACCTAAAACTAATAAAGGATTACAACACTCATATTTGAAAATTATAATGTGATGGATGGACGAAATATCATAAGATACTTCTTATACAAAAATATCAATTATATTCATACCGAGAGAAGGAGAATAATAATTGTTTCAAAAACATTTCCCTTTTTAAAGCAGGAAATCATGAAAAGCAATATGCAATCATTATTAAGTCAAATCCCAAACACTTGGGCTTACTGTTTCACAAATATATATTGAAATTAATAAAAGTTAACAAAAAGTTGTCAACATGTTCAGTAGTTGAACCCATTCTCAGACTAATGTTCACTACCCGTAAACATGTTGACAACTTTTTTGGGTTTAAATTTTTAAAATTTAAATTTTCAATATAACTATTTGTGAACAGTAAGCCAAGTGTTTTGATTTTGATTAGTAAATATTTTAATCATGTTTCACCAAGAGCTAAGCGAGGATTCAATCTCATTTAATATGCAATCATCCCAAATATAAAAGGGCCTAAAAATATATGTATACTTGTTGATTGTGTAAATTCTTCAATAGAATTGATGGTAAATTAATGAATTCTAAACAAGTCCTCAAAAAACAACTCATAAATTGTTAAATCCGCCGCTATTACATAGTACTGGGGCAGAGGCGCCGACTTATAAAAAATATGGGGAGGAAATTTCCAGTTTTAAAGTTTTTTTTAAGCATTTTTAGAGTCATGATCAACATTAGAATACCCCGAAAACTCGACAACTTCGGAAAACTTGACACTGACACATTTTTTGGCTTAAGAAACGACACACAACAACGGTATTTTCGTAAAAAGCCTAATTCAATTTAGAGTTGATCTTAGTTTTCACGGAATAAAGAGAGATATCTAGTGTGGATAGGTACCCTAATAGTTTTACTAATGATTGTACACAATGAAAATGTGCTATTATTCTTAAAACATCTTCATAATTTCCTGAAATGTTCAGAGCTCCAAACTATTTTACAAATTTCAAATTAGTTTGTGCAACAACAACATCTACTTCGTTTTCTTATAATGGTTTTGTAGTTTGAAAAAAAGGGTTGTACAAAAACCTAAGTAATTATTAAATTGAACAATTTTATGAAGTATTTTAAATTTTAATTTTATTGATACTTTCGTGCTAGAATAGACCGAAAAAAATTTTTAAATTTGAAAAGGAAAAAATCTATTTTTTGTAAGTAGCCCAAAAAATTTCATTTTTATTTAAGAATAGTTGTGTGGAACTATCATTTAGGGTTCCAGATTCTTCCTCCCCGACACTGTTGCGAGGTTTAAAAGAAGTCTTAAAACTCACCATTTTTGCTACTGATTTTTTGAACATTTTCCAGAGGATGACCCCGCTCTACTGGGGGGAATGCCCCATCCGGTAATGACCCATCCCATATTAATGTGTCCCGGTTTCACAGCCACCAGAATATAAGCCTATTTATATATATATATATAAATATATATATATATATATATATATAATATAATATATATAGTATATATATATACTATATATATATATATACATATATCATTTCCGGTATTTTTGATATCTTCCAGCGATCAAATGATCCTAAAATTTGTCTAGGGAGAGTGTTTCTTGATGTAGAAAAAAACTATCAAAATTTTTGGTAAACTCCGTCAAAATTTTTGGCATCTTCAAACTTCGGGCAAGAGAGTGTCGGGGAGGTGCATGAGCAGAAACTTTTCAAATCTGTGGCTAAATGTGTGGAAATTATTCATGAACAAGATATCCAAAATTCAGCCGCCTTATAGGGCTTTTTGGGGGGTACATGCACCCACAACCAACCCCCCAAATTGAAATAGAGAGTTGAGGATTTGTACGTCAACTTAGTTAATGCTAGGAAAGTGCCTTTTGTCGGTGCAAAACTTTTCTTTAACCGCACCCAGTTTCATGTACTGATTTCTTGGGTTTTTGGTCCCCTCCAAAGCCCATCTAGATACAGTTATATGGTTGAAATTTCTTACGTCAGTGGTTCCCAAAGTGGTTCCCCAGTGGGGTGCCAAGAAGAGAGAACAGGGGGGCACCCCTGTTCTGTTTTTATTTTTAGTAGTACTAAAAATCAAAATTTAACATGAATATTTTATGTAATGGAAAATAACCCGCGTGGCCCGGCCGCACTCTAAGTACGGATTGTGCTACTGTAGCTCGCGATGGCTCTCACGTGGCAATGTACTCTCGTACGTTTGAACTGCGACAAGAGATTCACACTTTCCAGGAAGAAGATGATCATGTGAACGCCAACAATTTCGCGGATGAAGACTTTCTGTTGAAACTGGCATACTTTTTCGACATATTCGAAAAACTGAATGTCTTAAATCTATCTCTACAGGGCCATAACATGCACATAATTAAGCTTGTAGAGAAGATTTCATAATTCAGGAAAAAACTGTGGAGCAGAACAATGAGTGATAATGGAGGCAAAGATTACTTCCAATATTGCAAACAGTACATGGCTCAATAGTGGAGTTGAGGTTTCACATAACGTGCTGACACTTTTCACAGATCACCTATCACAGAGTTGACTGACTGGTTTGCCAAGTACTTCGCAGAAGACCAAGTAGAGAATTTTGCGTTTATCCAAGATCCATTCCGTGCTCAAGCCCCACAAGATTTTACCACGCAAGAAGAAGAAAATCTATTCGACCTCTCGATCTACAACAGCCTGAAGACAAAATACGCTTGCTCGGATTTGACAGAGTGTTGGTTATCAGTCGAAAATGAGTATCCGATTCTAAGTGCAAAATCTGTAAGGATCCTCATTCCCTTTGCTATTTCATATCTATGCGAAGTTGGATTTTCAGCGGTTGCAGTTATAAAGAGCAAATATCATTCTAAAATAAATGTGGAATGAGAAATGAGAATAGCGGTATCTAGCCTTATTCCCCGATTCGAAATATTGTGCAGTGCGCAGCAGGCTCATCCGTCGCACTGAATACACACCTCGAGTGTATGTGGAAGGTTTTTGTAATTATATTTGCATTTTATTTGTATTTTCACCTATGTTTTTCAACCAATAAATTAATGTACTTTTTCATTTTAAATACGAGTCGTATTAGTTTCTTAGCTTGTTTCTTTTTCATAGTCATACAAATATGAAATATAGCTACCACAGATAGATATTATATGACTAGGGTGCCGTGAGAAAATTAAAATTCAAAAGTGTGCCACGGCTTGGAAAAGTTTGGGAACCCCTGTCTTACGTGGATTGAGTTGATGTAAGGCAAATGCACTGTAGGAGCCTTAGAGGATTTGCGCACCTCCAGAACTCATCCAGATTGAGTTAGAAGGTTGAAATTTCTTACGTGGATTGAGCAAACGTTGAGGAAGTGGACCGTAGTGGTTTCAATAATTTTGTTTAACCGTCGCCATTTTAATGTAGATATTTTATGTTTTTTCGTGGGTTTTGAGGCTTGAAAAACCTCAACAGCTTCTGCTGATTGAGTTGGTGGGTTCAAATTTGGTAAGTTGATTGAATTCATGTCAGGCAAATGCTCACTTGAGAGTTTCAAATATGTTCTGTCACCGTCGCAATGTTACTGTAGAAATTTTATGCGTTTTTGTAGGTTCTCAAGCTTTTTGCATCTCTTCAGACTCCCACACCAAATTGACTTAAAGTCCGGGAGCCCACTGTCCGAAAGTCTACGTCATAAAACATCCGGATCATTCATGATTTATTTGAAAGGATTTATACCAAAGAATATTAAACCGTTGGTCTGCCTAAGCTCATCCTGGCGGGTCATAGTTATTGAACGTAATTTATTTGGCAAAAACTGGTACGTCTCCTACGTCACAAAACATCCGGCTGAAATTTAATCTCATTATAGATAAATATCAGTTATTTGAAATTGTCTTGGTCTGCCAAGCTTCACCCTGGCGGAAGTTCTCGGCAGATCACCCTAAAGCGGTGACAACTACTGTCAAATTGATTGGTCTCAGTCTAGCCAGATCATAGATTGACAAGAAAGAATGTATGATAAATTCTCGGAACATTCCATTACCGCTGCTTGTCAGTATATAAGCTGTAAATCGCGAAAGAGTGAATTTTTTTGTTTTATGTTGACTGTGATTTGTTTTGAAAAAAGCATATAAAGGTTACTCTTTGGATGTGCCTGGCTTACCACCACTAATCAAGTATTTCAATGGCGTGTCGGCAAGACATTTGCTATGATGAAGTTACCTATATATTATGCTGCATAGTATTTATTTTTCTTATTCAGGCGCAAGAATAAATAAAGGAGATGGTTTGACACATGAACATATCACGTACAATAGACCATGAGAAAAATATACATTTTCTGAAATGAGACAACCAACAACACTCAAGAATTGGCCTTGTGATTTGTTAATCGTCATGGTGAATGCAAGACGAATAGGAAATTGAATTCGTTTAAACTCAAAGGGCATATCTGGTGGGATCATCGGATACCTCAGAATGAGAACGTTTTCACCTCAGAATCTACCTTAGAGTGCGTCATGTGAATCATCAGTTTTCTTATCACCAAACGCGTTCCGTTGCATATGTTAGATTGGTTTAGATTCCGAATCATGATGACTACCGAGCCAACCTCAAGTTGTAAATTGTGTGGTGGTAAACCAGGCACATCCAAAGAGTAACCTTTATATGCTTTTTTCAAAACAAATCACAGTCAACATAAAACAAAAAAAATCTCTCTTTCGCGATTTACAGCTTATAAACCGACAAGCAGCGGTAATGGAATGTTCCGAGAATTTATCATACATTCTTTCTTGTCAATCTATGATCTGGCTTGACTGAGACCAATCAATTTGACAGTAGTTGTCACCGCTTTAGGGTGGTCTGCCGAGCACTTCCGCCAGGGTGAAGCTTGGCAGACCAAGACAATTTCAAATAACTGATATTTATCTATAATGTGATTAAATTTCAGCCGGATGTTTTGTGACGTAGGTGACGTACCAGTTTTTGCCAAATAAATTACGTTCAATAACTATGACCCACCAGGATGAGCTTAGGCAGACCAACGTTTTAATATTCTTTTGTATAAATCCTTTCAAATAAATCATGAATGATCCGGATGTTTTATGACGTAGACTTTTCGACAGTGGGCTCCCGGACTATTAGGGGTTTGAGAATTTGAATGTGAAAAATATTAAAAATGAGGGATAAATACGACCTCAGTGACGTAACTCCGCTGCTCAAGTTTTTTTTATTAGGGTTCTGTACCCAAAGGGTAAAAACGGAACTATTTCTAAGACTTCGCACGCAGGTTAGTATTTGGGAGGTCTCGGGTTCAAACCCTGGGGCCGACTGGTCTGCCATGAGTTTTTTTCAGAGGTTTCTCTGAACCCTACCCACACTTCCTATGTTCCATAAATATCCCGTCTCACCTATCCTTAATGCACTTGTACATACAAGTGTATCCTCTGATCTGGCTGAAGGAGTTAATCCCAAACTCAAGCTGCCCGCCTCCCTGACACATACTTCAGGGAGGAATGGAACACGTGCGTTTCCTTGTGTTTCCTTTCCTTTAAGACTTCGCTGTCTGTCCGTCAGTCTGTCACCAGGCTGTATCTCAAGAACCGCGGTAGCTAGACAGTTGAAATTTTCACAAATTATTTATTTCTGTTGCCGTTATAACAACAAATACTAAAAACAAAATAAAATAAATATTTAAGGGGGGCTCCCATACAACAAACGCGATTTTTTTGCCCTTTTTTGGTCGATATCAATAATGGCAACAGGTATGCACTTCACAAAATTTGTATAATTTACTTGTATATTTACTTCAATAATAAATAATAAAATTGAAATAAAATAAATATTCAAGGGGGGCATAGTCAATGGTACGGAGCGAGTCCTACTCGCACTTGGCCGGTTTTTTATTTTATATATTTTCGGCGTAGTGTCTTTATCAAGGAATTGTATTGTGAATTTTATAATGGTCTTATATCCGTCTGTCACATTAGTTGAAATTAGACATGTGTCGATCGTGATTGATCGAATCTCTTTGATTCGATCGCAACCTATACACGAGTGATCGAATCACGAATTTCTAATGCCCGCTACACACATAACGATATATCGTAACGATATAACTGTGCAGTCAATTTGCACAGTTTTATCGAACGTGTGTATGACAAATCTTCGCAGATAATTTCATCTGCACAGTTCATCGGTGGCAGTTGCATTTTCTATTCGATAAATCGTTGATACTTGCGTTTGCACAGTTTTATCGTTTCGTGTGGATACGACGCCGCGATCTATTCGACCGATCGACAAGTTTCTGGAATTATTTTACTGAGAGCCTGTGGTGATATTAGAGTAGAGAACTTCATGCATTCATATGAGCGACCTGTAGCTAAAAAATCTCAGTGTTGCAGTGATAAATCTCTCGTGAGGACTTATTGCTTCTCTCATTATAGTGTTCCTTTTCTGAATCAGCGGGGTGACTAAAGCCAAGAGGGTTAAGTACGTCTCCTCGTTCATTCTTAAATAGTTATGCCAATCTTTTGGTGCCAATTTCAACTCATTTAATGAATTTATATGAGAGTATGACTTCCGTTTTAAAAGCCAGTCCTTACACCACACATTACGTGATTTTTTTTTCTTTAAGCATATCATCAAACCCAAAAATGCAAGTGCATCTTCATCATCTTCCGTTATTGCCGATGACATGTTTCTCGCGCGAGCTTCTGTGTACAACTGACAATATCGACGCAGATATCTGTGCCGTGTAGAGGCACCAGGGCTATTCGATTTAACTGTGCAGTTTGAAATCGCAACGATATATCGTTATGTGTGTAGCGGGCATAAAAGACCCGATCTTATTCAACCCGATCCCGATTTACTTGACAAGACTAACCAAATTGCACTTTATTTTCATATGTTTTTACACAACAGTAGATAACTAATTGCTTGCTGATACAATCGTTTACATGCTTTCATTCATCGTACTCTTTCTCGTGTTGTTTTGAATTTTGACACGTCATCCAAAAGGAACCGATATTTTCAGGAACGCTCGCGTAGAAGAGTCGCGACCTGTCGATCTCTCAGTCTTTTTGGTCGCGAACTCGATCGATCGCGTCTTGATCGAGATCGAATTCAGTTTGAGATCGAATCAGTGACATGCTGATATAATGTACTGTCGAGTTCTCTATGTCTTTTGGGTCGCGAACTCGATCGCGTCGTGATCGAGATCGAATTCAGTTTGAGATCGAATCAGTGACATATATAGTAGACCTGTGTCGATCGTGATTGATCGAATCTTTTTGATTCGATCGCAACCTATACACGAGTGATCGAATCACGAATTTCTAAAAGACCCGATCTTATTTAACCCGATCCCGATTTACTTGACAACACTAACCAAATTGCACTTTATTTTCATATGTTTTTACACAACAGTATATAACTAATTGCTTGCTGATACAATCGTTTACATGCTTTCATTCATCGCATTCTTTCTCGTGTTGTTTTCAATTTTGACACGTAATCCAAAAGAAACCGATTTTTTCAGGAAAGCTCGCGTAGAAGAGTCGCGACCTGTCGATCTCTCAGTCTTTTTGGTCGCGAACTCGATCGATCGCGTCTTGATCGAGATCGAATTCAGTTTGAGATCGAATCAGTGACATATATGCGGTATGACCCGCGAGACGTGATTTTATATTCAGGTTTTGCTTGCGTGTTTTAGTGAACTTAGTTGATATTATCGTCGTCTCCTCTATCCACATTTATATAGATTAATGAAGCGTCTATCTATAATAAAAGAAGCTCTTTAAAATCGAAAAGAGCCTCTCAAATTTTATTTCTTAATCACAGTTTGGAGTAAATTATCATTTTTGATATTAAAAACTATTAGTTATTTCCTTTTTTAACATTTTCATGTTGTTTTTCACTAATGTAGGTCATCTTATTAATATATATTCTACCCGGTTCACCGGTTCAGCATTCGTCATTTGTTACAAAGGAACTGCGGCCTGTGACCCAAATGATCGAACCTTTTCAACCCGATCACCATACGAATGGGTCATGATTAGGGTTATCATCCGTCCGGGTTTCCCCGGATTTGTCCTAGTTTAGGGGGCGTCCGGGGGTCGTCCGGGCGGGGCTTTGAAAATATGTCCGGGTAAAACCCGGACATTGTGTCCGGGTCTGTGAAGATTGAGTGTCAGTGACGTAGATGAGCTATTAAATGCAAACCAGTTGTGGCCGAATTTTTTCGAAACATCTATATTCTAAACTGCTCAAAATTGCATAGTAATATTTTTGTATACCGTAAAACCTGCCAACTTTGCCCAGCAAAATCAAAATTTTTCAATATATCTTTTTTAATGAAATGCTAAAACACATTCTACATGAATATGGAGAACAACCTAAATGATGGAAATGATTCTTAAATCATCACTTTATTTATAGCATTTTCCATGTACTAGGAAAAAATATTAATTAGGGGTGGGCAAAGTTACCTGTCAATCTTATAACTTTACCCGGCTGTGAGAATTCCCTTTTGGAGACAATTTGGCAAACGTTAATCAAACTTTAAGTTCATAAAAAGGTTTGGCATGAAGCAGACGTTGAAATTACAACAAAAACATAACTTCTTCAAACTAAATATTATTCTATAAAAAAATAAGGTTTTTTTTCTTAGTAATCTATCAGGTAATTAATATAATCATATACGTAGATACAATAAGATATTATATTTCAGTATTCAAAATAATACAAATCCTTAAAGTTGAAAAAGGAACATCAACAAAAATCAAAATAAATTATATGGTTGGAGGTTTTCGTTAAAAAAATAGTAGCCTCTCCTGCTTTCAGTAGGGGCTCCTAGGCGTTCTACAATATTTAGAAATGTCACGTCTGAAATGCCATTAATATCTGGAAATTTGGAACCTTTTCCAGCCTTCCTAAGGAATTTCACAGTAAAATTGTCATCAATCTGAGAGACTTCCAAAATTGTTCCTATAAAGTGCCTTATAGAGTTTTTTGTAGGAAATTGCACCACTATATATGTCACAGGATTTAGTACTGTACCATAAAGTCATGATTTGCATTAAACCATGCAAATTATATAAGGAATACAAAAAATTTTTTGACCTAAAATGTCTGGCAACATTGCCCATATACTTTTGTTTACTAATATAATACCTTGGGCAGTGTAACCTAAAAACAATTACTGCATTGTGAGAATCACATATCCACCTTCCCGCAATCTTAATTTCATTATCATAAGCTTAGTAGACATTGAGGACTGATGCTTAGCTTTTCACCCTAAAAATACTAAAATTCAATCAAAATTTCCTTACCTGTTTATTGACAGCAACCCACCTACCAAGCGTTTTGGACGATAATAACGGAAAACAAGAATCTCGCTCGGCATAACGGCCAAGCGGTGTTGTTTCACAACGTTGCCAAATTTAAAATTTTCCATATTTTTATAACGCCTACATTGGGCAAAGTTGGAGCCTTTGAGCAAAGTTGGCAGGTTTTACGGTACCAGCTCACAATGAGAATGTAGAGTGAGTTTTTCTGCTAGGGTCGCAGTAATGGAGGAAGAAGAGAAACTTGCTAAATACACATACGCTGTGAAGAAATAAATCTTATTTAAACGATAAAGGTCCCAATTTTAGAGTAGTTCTTGAGTTGCTCCGACTTTTACAAATTCATGATGGAAAAGAAAGACATTTTGGGAAAAATTGGCAATTCTGAAAAATTCCAAGTTGAATTAGTAAAAAGAACTTTATCTCGTTAATATTAAAACTTGTTACTTACTTTTGATTTATAGTTAATAAATAATTTAGACTCTTGGGTACCTAACCTATCTAACCGAACTAGATTACCTATCCTATAATTTGCTATTACAATTTAGAATCAAGTCTATTTTATTTTTAATCTACCAAAAATTATCGTCATGAGTTGTTTTTTATTTGATGATACCAAAAAAAAAAGAGAAAACTGTAAACTGTGTATAATAGAATTTTACTTATTTCTTGTTGTTCTGTTTATATGGCAAACAAGCGGTTTAAAGTTTAAATAAATGAAAAAAATTAAATATAAACGATGTATTATTTTATTAAAAAAAAATTATTACGGGGTGTCCGGAGAGAAACAAAATTTCACAGAAATGTCCGGGGTTTTTAAAATGTTTATCCGGCATCGGCAATTTAGGTGATGGCAACCGTAGTCATGATCGACCCGGGTCTCGACAAATGATCGATCGACACAGGTCTAGTTAATTGACTAGTTAAGTGATTGGACGATGAAATTAACGTAAAATCGACGATGAATTTGACATGATTTAGTTTTACACTTTAATCTTATTTTGATGACAGTGCGAATGAATCGTACATTGTTTTATTTAACGGAAAAATAGTTTCAGTTGCGCCGAGGCATTGTTCCGTGGAATATTTACTAATATAGATTTGCCGTGTAGAAGTTTCCTTATCTTGAATTCGTCGTTAATTCTAGATTTAAGTGGAATGAACACTAGACATTTCAAGGTATCAGTGGGCGTGAACTTAGATATTATTAAAGCAACTATGAACATAAGTATGATATTTTTGAATTGATGAGGTCATTACTTGATCGAAATTCCTGATAAATTGATTAGGGAACGTGTTTTTAACTTTCTTCTTTTGTTGGAACCTTTAACGACACTTTAAAATGAGACTTAGTGAAAAAATATGTTCATTCTCCATGTAGAACATATTCGATGAATGAAATTCGTTGTTTTAAAGATATTTTTCAAAATAACTGAGATTGAATTCTCGCACATCACTTGGTGAAACATCATAAAGAATAAAGCATAAACTTTAAAATAAATAAAAACACTTGGCTTATGTTTCACAATATAAAAAATATTTAGATACTGTATTTAGCAGTAACGAAAAGTCGACATGTTTCGAGTTATGAATAATGTCTTGATAATGAGTTCATAACTCGAAACATGTCGACTTTTCGTTACTGCTAAATACAGTATCTTAATATTTTTTATATTGTGAAACATAAGCCAAGTGTTTTTATTTTAAAGTTTATACTTTATATTTTTCAAACATTATACAATAGTACAAGTTTCCAAACATCAGCTCCTGCAAAGGCCAATTTCAAATATATATATATATATATATATATATATATATATATATATATATATATATATATATATATATATACATGGACGCCGGCAAGGGGGTGGGAGTCAGAACGGGCATTTGTCCCCCTATTTATCAATTACTGCATCAATAAGTTCGGAAAGTCTATCATGCTTCATAGTCGATCTTAGCCATGGCTTGACTCTTCTTAATGTGCTGAAGGACCTCTCAACGGTACAGGTTGTGGCTGCAAGAGTTAATCCAATTTTTATTGCTTCCGTTACAGAGGGCATATTGCTCAATGAAAATTTAAGCAGGTCGATATATTTTAATTTTTCGATTTCTGGAGGAGTAAGTTCAGATAACTTCCACACCTCATACCAGGTTTGTGCCTCTGACATAAAGTTTTTCGAAAGATCACCGTAGAAGTCTTGAATAGCTGCTGCTACTTCTAAAAAATTTGGTTTTTGGATGAAGGTCGGATAAGTTGTATCCTTTCGAATTTTTTTCCGAAAATCGATCCTCTAGAGTCTAGATCGATGTAGACTGAAGTAGAGCTAGATATGGAATGAAAATTCCTCTTCGATAGTACTCGCCCAATGACATTGATGGATGATTTTCTCGGTCAATCTGTTTTGATGCTAGCGCGGCATCACCAACTCAAACCCCAACTTTTCGGCCTCCTCTTCTGTTTTTTTTTAGAATATTTTCAATTTCTGTTTTGCCGTCTTCTCTATGCTGTCTGATTTTGTTCTTCATACAATGGATTTCTCTATAAGATATTACCAAGCTAACCAGCAGCCATGTTCAGTATTTTTTCAAACAAAAATCAATAATTATAATTGAATTATTCTTTAGGTATTAACAGATTTATACAAAAAACTGATTAAAACTAGCATTAGAACTATAGAAATAAATTTAAAAAAGTAAATTGTCACCAGCGGCGCTTAACCAGGAAGACACCCCGGGCCCCCGTGTCTTGCCCTCCCCCCCCTGTCCTACTGGCTGGCGGCGCCCATATATATATATATATATATATATATATATATATATATATACATATATATATATATATATATATATACATATATATATATATATATATAATATATATATATATAAATAAATATATATATATATATATATATATATATATATATATATATATATATATATATTTAAGACTGGATGCTTTCCGTCATGCTTAAAGTTGTCGATAGTGACTCCAATTAGGATATTATCCGAATCACAATTTGGATTTCAGGAAGGAAAATGTACCCAGAATGCACTATTGCAATTGACTGATCAGATGTACAAAGCACTCGATGAAAGCAAACCGGCAATATGAGTTTTCATTGATCTGTCGAAGGCATTTGACACAGTCAATCACTCCATTTTACTGACCACTCTGGAGAACATTGGAATAAGAGGAAATGCATTTTTATTGTTACAATCATATCTAACAAATAGGAAACAAATTGTGAAAATTCAAAATGTTAGGAGTACTGAGGGAGAAATTGAATGTGGAGTGCCGCAGGGAACAGTTCTAGGTCCGATACTATTTTGTATATATGTGAACCAGTTGCTTTCTGTAAGATCATCCGGTAGAATAACTAGTTTCGCAGATGACACTGCCATATTCTATTCTGGGGAAACATGGCTTGAGGTCAAGGAACAGGCTGAGCAGGATCTGGAAATGATTAAAGATTGGTTTGATTACAAACAACTTTCTCTGAACTTCAACAAGCCTGCCTTTATGTAATTATAAATCTTCTTTGCCACACTATCAATTAATATCGATTCAAAATAAATTCAGAATAACCTCAACAACAAATATCAGATACTTAGGAGTTTTAATAGACTCTCATCTGAGATGGGACTTTCATATAGATTATTTGGTGAAGAAACTAAGGAGTATTCTTTATAGGTTCCGTCAACTCAAAGATATACTTGGACTAAAACAAACAAAGATAATTTATTACAGTCTCGTACAAAGCCACTTAACATACTGCATTTTAGGTTGGAGTGGGGCGTCTAAAACTTACCTGCGTCCATTAGAGGTTATACAGAGAAGATTTTCAAAACTAATGTTGCATAAATCTTCTCGCTATAGTTGTGATAGGTTGTATGAGGAATCTGGCATATTCGACCTAAGACAGTTATTTTATAGGATACTTGCACTGAATCAATATAGGCAAAGAGGAACGCTCAGTCGGCCAAGCCATGCGTATATTACACGCCATAAAAATAAGTATATCATACCTTATGCATTCAAGAATTTAGGACAGAGATCTTATAATGTTTTGGGCCCGACTGTGTTCAATTCCCTACCAGAGACCATACAATCCTCGAAATCTTCTCTACAATTGAAAAGATCGGTAGATAAATTAATAAAAATTGCTGAAATATACACATTTTATATTTACAATTTTTGCTGTTTACTTTTATATACTTTAAATTTTAGGATTAACTTATATTTGAGTGCTGTTATATTCCTTTGTATGCAGATCTGTTTCAGATCTACTAGTATATGTATGTATATTTTTTTTTTCACCACGTACAAGCAGCATTTGTTGCTTCTGTGGTTTTTTTAATGTTTATTTGCAGAGATGTACCTACTTTTGTTATACATGTTATCATATTTTGTGTGAATAAACGATGATGATGATGATGGTGATGATGAATTGTTTTCTTTTAGCAATAACAGCCGCTTGAGTTAGAAAAACGACTTTATCCGAGTAGTTTAGGTTTTGTCATGAAATTCATCTCCCTCAAAACTTTTGCATTTATTCGGTTTCTGTCTAAGTACTGAAATACATCAGTTTTTGGGGGGGGGGGGGGTGGGGGGGGGGGGGGGTGGGGGGGGGGGGGGGTGGGGGGGGGGGGGGGTGGGGGGGGGGGGGGGTGGGGGGGGGGGGGGGTGGGGGGCTGTCTTCTTCAGGGTTCCAAAAAACAAAAAAGAAAAACCATAACAAAGCACAACTTCCAGTTTTCAAACCACTTACAGCTAGTGATCAGTAAGTAAACTAAGCAAACAAAACATTAAGAGAACGAATTATTTGACATAAGACTGCAACGCCTACAACAAAAATTGGAAGAATATATTCCACGAGATGAACATAACAACCGAAGTACAGGTTAAAAACTTATGTCAGAGTAACTAACATTTCTATGGTCTTACATATCGCATGAAGTAGTCATAGAACATAACATTCTCACTCACGACCTACCAAGCTAGTTAGTTGAGTACTAAGCGTACGATGACTATTATTTGGGAGGGTTCAAACCCCGGGGTCGACTGGTCTGCCGAGTTTTTTTTCAGAGGTTTCCTCATGATAATGTAAGTCACTGCTTGCAAACTTATAAGGCAAATGCTGGGCCAGTATTAATCCTCTGAACCCTACCCACACTTATCATGTTCCCTAAATATCCCGTCTCACCTTTCCTTCATGCACTTGTACATACAAGTGTATCCTCTAATCTGGCTGAAGGAGTTAATCCCAAACTCAAGCTGTTGAGTTTGGGATTAAGTGAGTGAGTGAAGGAAACACGTGTGTTTCCTTCACTCACGACCACTTATTTTTATTGTCACATTCGAGTATGTTACAATAGATATTACCAAGTTATCTGATATCTCCCTGTTCATTAATGGCAGCCGAACTATATTTGCTGATATAACACATCTACACAAACTTACTATCCTTTCGCATTTTCTCCCTATCTTAGAATTTGGATGTTATCAAAATCTACACTGTGTCCAATGTTCTAATGAGTTTGGCTATAAGCTCATTTCTCAGTGTGTGATCTTGTATCTCTCTTATGCTGTGTATCTCTTTTTTTGAGTTGTTGTTCTGTTTGTCCTATATATGCCATATCACAGCTTGTGCAATTGATTGTATAAAATATATTGGTATAGCTAAAAAGATTCTACTTTTGATACGCTTGCTGAGTTCCTATTAACCTTTATTAAACTTTATATATATATATATATATATATATATATATATATATAATATATATATACTATATATTTTATTCGAATTGTTGTTGCCTGTGATCTATTTTTAATCTCTTGATATTATTAGCATAACAGGCAAAGTTTGACCAAATCTCCATACCGGAGGTTCAACCATAAACCACACTATGAGGGTGATTGTCTTCCGTATCAGAGGATTTTGTTTGTTGTACTATTTTCATCTCAAATTTTCAATCCAATGCTTTGCTACGCCGTTCTGATGAGGACCAAAGAGCCGAAACACTTGTCAACGGCTGCTTCCATATAAACGTACTATACCGATAATTTTACTCACATCTTTAATGTTTTCCCATGACTCATTTCTTTGTTGTTAGATAAATAATACCCTTATATTTTTTATTTTCAACATTACGTAGGGGTAAATGTTGCTTTGGTTTCCCTTACCTTCTAATCATAACATTTTTGAATGTTAATATTAGACTGATAGTATATAGTAAATAACTAGCAGGATCAAGGCAGGCGCTTGATTTTTTCAATTTTTCACATCAATAAATGTCAAAGAAATTTTCAATTGAGAATATCGAAGTAAAACGTCAACTCTTTAATAGAATCGAGTTTTTTAAGATTCAACCAGCCTGTTATTGCTAATAATTATCAAGAGATTATATATATATATATATATATATATATATATATATATATTATATATAATATATATATATATATATATATATATAATTTTGATAATTATTAGCAATAACAGGCTGGTTGAATCTTAAAAAAAACTCGATTTATCAAAGTTGACGCCTCACCCATGACATTCGCAATTGAAATTTCTTGACATTTATGATTTGAAAAAATTGAATAAAACAGGGCTGCTTTGTATATACTATTCAGTCTAATATTAATATTCAAAATTCTTATCATTAGATCGTAAGGGAAACCAAAGAAAACCTTACCTACGTAATGTTTGAAATAAATAATAATAGGGTACTATTTATCTAACAACAAAGAAATTAGTTATGGGAAACATTAAAGAAGTGGAGTAGAATATCGGAATAGTACGCTTAATGGAAGCAGCCGTTGACACGTGTTTCGGACTCTTTGTCCTCATCAGAACGGCGGTAAGCTAAGTATTGGATTGAAAATTGAGATGAAAATAGTGTTAATAAATAAAATCCCTGTTATGGAAGAAAATCAAATTATTGTGGTTTATTGTTTGAACTCTCCGTATGGGAGATTTGGTCAACTATGCCACGGGAGGCGATTGAATTCCATCCGAGAGATCTCAGAAAGAGTAAATAATATAAAAGAAAATTAGTTTTTGGGAAAATATTAATCAAGTAAAGCATAAATTATCGCGTATAGTTCGTTTATATGGAAGTAGCCGTTTTTAATGAAATTTTTATAATAAAATCCTCTGTTATGGAGAAAATCACTTATTTGTGGTTTTATTGTTTGAACTCTCCGGTATGGAGATTTGGTCAAACTTGCACGGAGAGTTCAAACAATACACAAATAAGTGATTTTCTTCATAAAGAGGATTTTATTATAAAAATTTCATTAAAAACGGCTACTTCATATAAACGAACATACCGATAATTTTGCTTACTTGATTAATATTTTCCCAAAACTAATTTTCTTTTTAATATTATAATTACTCTTTCTGAGATCTCTCGGATGGAATTAATCGCCTCCGTGGACAAAGTTTGACCAAATCTCCCATACCGGAGAGTTCAAACAATAAACCACAAATAAGTGATTTTCCTTCCATAACAGAGGATTTATTTATTAACTATTTTCATCTCCAAATTTTCAATCCAATACTTAGCTACGCCGTTCTGATGAGGACCAACAGAGTCCGAAACACGTGTCAACGGCTGCTTCCATATAAGCGTACTATTCCGATAATTCTATACTCCACTTCTTTAATGTTTTTCCCATAACTAATTTCTTTGTTGTTAGATAAATAGTACCCTATTATTATTATTTAAACATTACGTAGGTAAAGGTTCTTTGGTTTCCCTTACGATCTAATGATAAGAATTTTGAATATTAATATTAGACTGAATAGCAATACTACAAAGCAGCCCTGTTTTATTCAATTTTTTCAAATCATTAAATGTTCAAAGAAATTTCAATGCGAATGTCATGGTTGAGGCGTCAACTTTGTGATAAATCGAGTTTTTTAAGATTCAAAACCAGCCTGTTTATTGCTAATAGATTATCAAAGATTAAAAATAGATCACAGCAACAAAACAATTCGAATAAATTATATATATATATATATATATATATATATATATATATATATATATATATATATATATATATATATATATGTATATATATATATATATAGAGGAAAGTCGTCAAATGTGGGCTAGGTGCGGTAATATGGGCTAGTGTTTCTCAACTAATTGATACAGTTTTCTGTAAACAACTACCTCATATTATAATTGATTAAATTAGTAACATTTGTGTAGATGGTGCCGTCTGTAGCATTTGAAAAAATGAAGTATAACAGTTTTAGTTGTTTTGGTGAGTTACTAGATTTTATCAGGTGAGTTTAATTTTTATATTACTCGAAATTTAATCATGCTTTTCAATTGATTTTTCGCTAACTCATGGCTAAAAATATGCACCTTAATGTGTGTATATCTGCATTCATTTATATTGCGCTTTTATAAAGACAACCCTACTTGATACTGAATCGATAGAATTCGCTAATATGGGCTATGTAGGGGTTCATATTATGGGCTACTAACCCATATTTAGAACCGGTCTGAATGCTCTGCTGATTATTTCAATTTTTTTTTTCAGAATGCCTAATAAAAGTTCATTAAAAACAAAAAAGCGGAAGGAATGGGACTCTGATAGTATGAAGCGGACAATAGCTGTTCGGAAACATGAAATGGGAACTCTCAAAGCGTCAAAACTCTTCGGAGTTCCCCGAACGACTGTGCAGCGTTCGGCGGAAATGGTTGAACTCACTCCAGATGAAGCAACAAAAATTAAACTAGGACTTATGGCTGTATTGAACGAAGAAATAGAAAATGATTTGGTTAACTATATATTGCAAATGGAAGCAAAATTTTACGGACTGGCACGAACTGATGTTAGAAGAATGGCATATACCCCAGCAGTAAGAAACAACATTAAACATCCATTCTGAATTGGCGCAGCTGGTAAAGCTTGGTTACGACTTTTTTTGCGACGTCACAAAGATATGTTATCAGTACGGCGTCCAACGGGTACATAATTTGCACGAACTAAAGATTTCAACCGGGAAAATGTGTCAACTTTCCTTAACGTTCTAGAAAAAGAATACGAAAAGAAATTATATTCCCCTGATCGTATCTTTAACGTAGACGAAACAAGTCTAACGGTTGTGCAAAACAAGATAGTGGAAGTTGTTGGCCGAAAGGGCAAAAGACAAATTGTATCCTTAACGTCCGCAGAAAGGGGTACCTTGATAACCCTCTTAGCTTTTTGAGTGCCCCTGGGCATTTCGTCCCACCAATGCTCATATTTCCGCAGAAACGAAATTCGGCAACTGAGGAGAGGAGCTCCACCGGATTCAATTATGGCGGTACATCCAGGAAAAAAGGTTTTAAAAGTCAAGAAAAATCACAATAATCAAGAGTATTCACATGCAAAATCAAAACGAAAGGAAGAGGAGAACAGAGGAAAGAATATTTTAGAAGTAAAGGAAAACCTGCACTCCAAAAGGAAACAACGCAAAAGGAGGGCGTCTTGTTCCAGTAGTGAATCTGGTCAGGATAATCGGGAATTTGCACTGGCGGATGATGATAGCGACTATGATGAATTTCCTACATCTCAGGCTTCACCAGACGATGGTGATGTACAGTGTATATTTTGAAATCATCTTTTTTGTGTGATTTTCGTGATGAAGTCTGGGCTCCATGCATGATGTGCAAAATGTGGGCTCACATTGCTTATTCTGGCGCCGAAAAGGATGAATATGTGTGTGATTTTTGTAATAACTAGAAATTGAGATAACCTTTCTTGTTACATTATTATATTATTCAACAAATGTGTGAATTTTATTTCGTCTTAATTCATTTTTGTTCTTCTAAAATGAATTTTAACAGTATATTTAGTATTAGCCCATATTTAGGACCAAGTAAAAATTTCATGAGAAAAGCATCATCCTCAACACATCAAGATATTACTAAAATGTTTTTATAAATCAGAATTCTTCAAGTCATAGCTCATAACTTATTGATACAGTCGTACGTTGGTATAAACAGTCATTTAGAAAAAAGAAAATTTTCCGAGATAAGAAAGTAAAATAAAACGGTAGCCCATATTTGGCGACTTTCCTCTATATATATATATATATATATATATAATTATATATATAATATATATATATATATATATATATATATATATATATATATATATATATATATATATATATATATATATATATATATATATATATATATATATATAAATATATAAATATATATATATATATATATATACATGTGGTATATACCTAATAGGTATGACATTAAAATCTTAAGTTATCCCATGAACACGAAGCACTTAGATAATTCATGAGAAATTCTTGAAAATAAAAACCAAAATTCGAAAATTTGAATGAATTTCATACCAGATTTCTTTTAAAGAAGTTTTCCATCATACCCATTTAGTAATACAATAATACACAAAAATAGTAAACAGTTTCATAAATATTTCAAAGGAAGTACCTACTATTTCAGAAAACCTACTAATAAAGGATTACAAACTACTCAGTATTTGAAAATTATAATGTGATGGATGGACGAAAATATATAAGATATCTTCTTATTAAAAAATATCAATATATTCACCGAGAAAGGAGAATATAATTGTTCACAAAACATCCTTTAAAGCAGGAAATCATGAAAGCATATGCAATCATTATTAAGTCAAATCAAAACACTTGGCTTACTGTTTCACAAATATATATTGAAAATTAATAAAAGTTAACAAAAAGTTGTCAACATGTTTCGGGTAGTGAACCCATTCTCAAGACTAATGTTCACTACCCGAAACATGTTGACAACTTTTTGTTAATTTTTATTAATTTTCAATATATATTTGTGAAACAGTAAGCCAAGTGTTTTGATTTGAATTAGTAATATTTAATCATGTTTCACCAAGAGCTAAGCGAGGATTCAATCTCATTTAATATGCAATCATTCAAATATAAGGCCTAAAATATATGTATACTTGTTGATTGTGTATTCTTCATAGAATTTGATGGTAAATTATGAATTCTAACAAGTCCTCAAAAACAACTCATCATTGTTAAATCCGCACGCTATTACTAGTACTGGAGGCAGAGGCGCCGACTTATAAAAAATATTGGGGGGAAATTTTCCAGTTTTAAAGTTTTTTTTAAGCATTTTAGAGTCATGATCAACATTAGAACCCCGAAAACTCGACACTTCGGAAAACTTGACAAGCCTGACAAATTTTTTGGCTTTAAGAAACGAAACACACACGGTATTTTCGTAAAAAGCTAATTCAATTTAGAGTAATAATTATGCTTTTAGACTATTACAGAGCATTAAATATATAGCTCTGAAAACACTGATATTATATTTTAATAAATAAACTATCATTAAAAGAATAAAACATTAAATATTGCTGTCGCACAGAAATAGCACTTTGATTAATAAGTGAAATAGCTAATTTAAGCTAACTTTGAATAAGTCTCAGGGTTCATTAAATAAAAACGATATTTCAAAGTTAACGCTTTAAAAATATTTGAGTATTATAAAATATGAATAAAAAAATATGCGAGTATTTGAAAATATAGTAATACAGTATTCTAGTAATACAGTATTAAACTAGTAGGTACTTATATTTCGAAACTGAAAATTTAACATTCTGTATGTATTTAATTCTCTATTTCATAAAGATTTTCAATATTGCTCTAAATTAGTAAATGATTAAAATGAAAAATGCCAACATAATTTTGTAATTTTACAAAGCATGATAAAACTATTAATTTTCTTAAATGGTCCTTAGGATTCGGCGCCACTGACTGGAGGTAATAAAATATCTGACCTGAAATATTTTATTCATTTATTTATTATAAAAATAAGACTACAAATCATCGATCAAGTCGATGTTACCGAAGAATAATATTCATTACGAAATAAAATATGTGTGAACCCATTATTATAATGTAGAGTGTAGGTATATCAGCTTTTAAGATGTAATTTGACGAATGAATTTAATTTTTCTAGATTCTCAATATCTTCTGGTAGGTTATTAAAAACTGTTACGTCTTGGTAGATCGATGAATTCTTCGCTTTATTTGAAATATTCGAAATATTTGTAATGAATATTTTTTATAATTAAAAATACGTTTGTCAACGTATTTTTTTCTATTTTAGAAATAACCTCGAGGGCACAACTATGGAATAAATTAACTTCCTAATCTAAAGTAACAAAATCATATTTCATCATTCAGAATAAACGTTTAATTGATAGGTCAGACAACCCACAATACGCCAGACTGTGATATGGTAAGCGTCAAAATGGAAAGTAATGTGGTATTAAAAGTTCTTCAGTTTCTTTTCAATGCTTTCAACTCAAATATAGAGGTCTTTTGTGAAGATTCCAGAGAAAAATCACTGGATACAATTGAAAAATTATAAATCCTAGTGACAATTATTTGAGAAACTAAAAATCACAAAGCTTGTTGTAACAATAACCCGCTAGATACCTATTATATAAGTAGGTATATATCATAGTTTCGACAAGGAAATTTTTTCATTTATTGATTATTGAACATCCATATGAATTTTCACAAAGCATCTCCTGAATGCTAATTGCGTGTGACGGTTCATAAATAATATCATTAATTATTCTTTGAAATTGTATGTTTTAAAGTTATATATTATACAAGTACTATCAACAATTTCAATGAATATATTGATACTTACGTAAATTAGCATTTGCAGAAAATAAATATTAGGTCAGTTTAATACTATTTAATGAAGTCCGCGATTGTGCGTCTTTATTATTTCACAAAAAATCTCAGGCAAAAATCTTTCTACAATACAATTTTAAAATATGTTCTCTTCTTTTCTTGATAAAAACTGATTATAATCCCGGATATGTTGATAAAAAGGTTTAAAAATAAAAACATTGATAATGGGTACTATCTGATAAGAATAGATATTGTGCGGTTTGTTTTCAGTAGTTTCGAAAATATCTTAACTTTATGTTGATAAAACAAATATTTTTCATTTGAGAAAATATCTAATAATTATAAAAATAATGAACAAATCTAAAATTACCTCATTTACCACTATGAACAACATTTTCAGAAACATTTTACATTCATACTGATATGTTGATCAGTAAAATAATTTAAAATTGTATTTGGTTAAATATATCATAATAACAAAAACAAAGAACTGAAATCTTGAACTTTAACAAATCATTTGACATTTCTTCAAACTCTATTTCCAACTATAAATATTTTATTTACATGCAGTCTAATCTTTTTTGTTTTGCCTACTCCACGATTCGAATTAGGAGGAATCGGAAACAATACGATTGCGTGGTCTCAACCTGCCTACTCCACTAACCGTACTGCTTCCTGTCAACTCTGAAGTCTCAACCTGCCTACTCTTCAGAGTCAACTGACGGGCCGATCGTCGCGTGGCCGTATTTATAGGGGAGGGGGCGGGTACTCACGCTCATCAGTGCGGGATGCACTCTGATTGGGCGTTACATGGCGACCACTGAGAAGTGGTTTCCATGCTGATGGGAGTCTGTGACTGTCATCTCTGGTGTTCAAACAATTTGGACGTTTTTCTATTTCTGCAGCTTAACGGAAAATTCGGGATTTGAAAGATCGGACGGGAGCAATAGTTCTTGTATTGGGGAAATCGATAATGTGGCCTGTTTGGGTGTGATGTTGGGAAAGGGCGTTGGAGATATCTGAGTGTCTTACTGAAAGTGAATGTTCTTGTCAAAAAACTTCCATCCCAAGGCTTCTCCTATTCAGTTTATCGTAAACCCACCCATACAAACCGTTATCTGAACGCCCAGTCTCACCACCATCCTTCTCAACATAACTCTGTAGTCAATACCCTAATCCACCGCTCCATTCGACTATCTGACGACGAACACCGTAAATCAGAACTCAATACTCTAAAACATATATTATTACAGAACGGTTACAACACATATCAAATCAACAAGAACATACGCAAACACACAAACATCACCCCAGCTCTACCTCCTTCCAATCCCTCTGAACAAGAATCTACACCTAAATTATTTCTTCCTTACATCAAAGGAGTAACAGATAAGATCGCAAGATCTCTCAAAAACACGAACATCAAAACAATATTCACCACTCAACAAAAACTCTCCCATCTGGTCAGATCCGTCAAAGATAAAATTCCTAACGAAAATCACGGTGTTTATGAGATTCCCTGTTCCAATTGTCCTCGTTCTTATATAGGACAAACAAACCGACGAATTCAGGTCCGTGCCAAAGAACATTCACTTTCAGTAAGACACTCAGATATCTCCAACGCCCTATCCCTACATCACACCCAACCAGGCCACATTATCGATTTCCCCAATACAAGAACTATTGCTCCCGTCCGATCTTTCAAATCCCGAATTTTCCGTGAAGCTGTAGAAATAGAAAAACATCCAAATTGTTTGAACACCAGAGATGACAGTCACAGACTCCCATCAGCATGGAAACCACTTCTCAGTGGTCGCCATATAACGCCCTATCAGAGTGCATCCCGCACTGATGAAGCAGTTCGGTTAGTGGAGTAGGCAGGTTGAGACCACGCAATCGTATTGTTTCCGATTCCTCGTAATTCGAATCGTGGAGTAGGCAGATTGAGGCCACGATTCTGCCTATATATATATATATATATATATATATATATATATATATATATATATATATATATATATATATATATATATATATATATATATATATATATATACCTACACTCTGAACTCCAAATTCGTCCAAGTCCGAATATTCACAAAAATTGCATATTATCCTGATGATTCTGGTTAGGACATTAAGACAGCGTGATGAAATTATTGTATTATAATCAGTCCTTAATACGTGTGCCAATTTTCAAAATAATCAGACGTATTAAAGTCAGTAAAAATAACGTAAAAGGATTCCATTGCCTCCAGGTGAAGTTCACATAAAGCGAGTAAAAATTGGCCTAGTCTTAGTAAGAATCATCGCAAAGGCAGATTCTCGTCGTGATTCTGATTGAATTTCATTATTAAAATCAACTTTTATTGTGAATATATTGTGAATTATTCTAACTATTGAATAGTGTAAAAACAGTTCCAACATGCCTGGGGATGAACATCCCCCTTATAAGGGGGGAGGATCTTTTCCTGCAAATATTCTTAGTGAATCCTTCAAAGTTTTGTTGGATGATGAAATGGACTACGAAGTCTGTGTCCCTAGTCCTATACAAGAACATCAACTATCGGTGAGTTCGTTCCATAATATTTCAAAAGATCTAGGTAAACAGTCATCTGAGAAGAAAGATTATACACCAAAAAATTTAGTTTCTGCCAACAGTCAACATTCAGAACCGCGATCTCGTATACCATCTGTATCTAATCAGTCGAGCTCATCGTCTAATAAAAACTTGAATTCAAATAAATATCAATCTAATAAATATGACACATTCGATTCTGCGGTCCCTTCATTGATTATATTGAGTGTTCGGATAAAAATATTGGAAATTTTCATCCCATAGCTCTCGGAAAATCAATGTATAGAAATAACAACATTATCTCCAAGGATATATTGGATATCGAAAGGTCGGGTAGAAATATAGTTAAAGTACTTATGAGAACAAGTAGAAGTGCCAATGATTTTGTTTCTTCACACATTTTGAAAGATAACAATTTAGTTGGTTACATTCCACAGTATTTAACAAGGAGGCAAGGGGTTATTGTTGATGTAGATATTACTGATGAAGAACTGAAGAGTTGCATAAAACCCTTGTTAGGGGATAGCTTTGTAATATTAGAAATTAAAAGATTAAATAGGCGTATCGTGAAAGAAGACAAATCTGTTGAGTTTGCACCATCGTCGAGTAGGTATATTAGTTTCATTTAAGGGTCAGAAACTACCCGATAAGGTATTTGTTCTCAATTGCCTGCAGGATGTTCATCCTTATATTCAAAAAGTGGTTCAGTGCTCAAAATGTTTGTAGTATGGGCATACTTTCAATTTGTGTAGAAGTAAGGATCAGTTATGTGTCAAATGCGGATCTTCCCATGAAATCGATAAATGTAGCAGCAGTGTCGATCACTGAATTATTCATTGTAATAGAAGTCATAAATCAAATGACAGAAAATGCCCCTTGTATGAAAAACAAAGGAAATTAAAATTAAAATGGTATAACAAAATATTTCGTATAAGGAAGCCATTAATCAAGTTGAAAATAGTTTTTCTTAAATTGTAGTTAATCCTTCTTCGAAATCTCAACCTATGAATAGTCAATTATCCATTATAAGAAATCTGTCAAATTTACCGGATATTCAAAATAAAAAACGTAGGATTTCTCAATCTAAAGAATCTGATTGGAAGAAACATCAGGAAATTATCCTTACACCCTCATATAGCAGTTCCAATGGAACTTGTCTTAATTTGTCAGATATCAATGTAAATTCTAGTCCCAGCACAATTCAAAGGTTGAAGTAACAAATTTGATTGTTTTGATTTTTAATGATTTGAGTAGTTCTAAAAGTTCAACGAAAACAGATTAAAGTAGAATCTTCAGTAAATTAAATCAGTTCATCCCTTCTCTGTAAATGGAGTATGAACTGAAATGCATGCAATGCAATTCGCGTTCAATTTTATCTAACAAAGATAACTTGGAACTTTATATCTTTGACAGTAATGTCGACATTTGCATCATCTCAGAATCATGGTCAAAGCCTTCGGTAGACATTTGTTTCTTTGGTTATTATATAATAACAAAGATAGACCTGGTGGCAGAGGAGGAGTTGCCATTCTGTTAAAAAATTCAATTTTCTTTGAACAAGTCAACATAGCTCCTCTTGGAGCTTCAGAATGTGTGGCGGTATCTATTAAACTCTCTTCTGATATATCTATTTTGATATGCTCTCTGTATAATCCTCCAAACTTTAGATTGAGCGAAAATGAATGGAATCAGTTTTTCTATTCTCTAAGAGATTTTAAATTAACTTTGATAGGGAGCGATTTCAATCTACATCACTCAAATTGGGGATCATCATATAACAGTACTCAAGGAAGCATATCTTCGCTTCGGAACGGCATCATTATTTTTCTTTAAATGATGGATCACCAGGGCCGGCCTAAGGCGAAAATTGCAAGTGTGATAGACTCAAATTTTATGCCCCTGCAGGGGTGTCTGGGAGGTATGGAATTTTTTGAAATTTAAGGTCCAAAAACACAGTTTGTGCACTTTTGCGCCTTGTAGAACATTAAATTTATGTATGACAATTTGTTTCATTATTGATTGACTTGATATGTTCAGTACTCTTACTTGTATAGGGTTTTTCAATAAGAGGTAGGTAACTAATGTTGAAAGATTATATTTATAATAGGGTGCCATGATTTGATGACAGTGAGTTGATCTGACATTTCACAAGTCATTACAAGTAGTAAAATGCAGCGATACACGGTAGATCAGCGTGCTTACATTGTGAAAACTTATTATGAAAAGGAGTCTTCTGTAATAAAGATTTTTCGCAGAATTCGTGATTACTTTGGTCCCCATAACCGCCCAACAGAAAGAACAATTCGCAGTTTTGTGCGTAAGTTTGAAACTGATGGATTTGTCCAAGATGTAAAATCTCCAGTACTTGAACGTGCATGCCGTTCTGTGGAAAATATTGAAGTCGTTCTTGAAAGTGTGGCTGCAGATCCAGAAATGTCTGTCCCACGACGTGCGCAGTACTTGACTCTCAGCATAACCACAACGTGGCGAATTTTAACAAAAGATTTGTCTCTCCACCCATACAAGATACAGTTAACTCAAGAATTAAAGCCAGCCGACTACTTGCAGCGACGTACGTTTGCTAATTGGACACTCCAAAAGCAGGCCGTTGATAATGACTTTTGCAAGAGGATAATGTTTCCTATCGCGAAATGGTGACGTTAACTGGCCGCCAAGATCGTGCGACCTAACGCCCCTCGATTACTTTCTGTGGGGCTATGTTGAAAGTAAGGTTTACGCGAACCATCCAGGAACCATTCCGGATTTAAAACACGAGATTCGGAACATAATTCGAGAATCCACCACAAATGTGTAGCGACGTAATCTCTAATTTTGCCAAAAGAGTTGTGTCATGTCACAGAAGCCGTGGCGATCATTTGACAGATATTGTGTTTCATACTTAATTGTAATAAGTTATGTCAAAGATTACTGTAACAATATTAAAATTTTCTAGTTTATTTTGTATTTTATTTAATACCAAAACCCGGTACCTCTTGTTGAAAAACCCTGTACTATAACCACTATTATGTCAAATAAACTAATGGAAGCTTAACTCTAGGTAACGTTGCAATGATTTTTGTGCTTATGCTGCAAGTACTACCTGATGCGGGAATCACCGGACCTAAGATAAATTTCCATATGTCATGGGTAAAAGAAAATAAAGCAACAGAACATAGTGAACCAATAATAACAGTGTTTATTAATGGCGCAAACACAAAAAAAATTATTAACTATTAGGATAGTACATAGTCACTTTTATTATACATTTTATACAAGGGCTTTTCTTGCTTTCATTTCGGAGAATGAATTTACTATCTTAATTTCAGACGGCAATTGGCTAGAAAAGCAAAGCCGGGGGAGGGGAGGGAGGCCGGAAGATGAGTCACAACAATTTCCGCGTCCCGCCACGAGAAGACTGTTCTACTGACCGTGGACTTTGGTCAAGGGCATCAGACTTACTGTATTTCAGAACTCATTGGGGTAGCCGGGTAGATCTTCGGTTTTACCTTGAATTTTAACTATAACAGTTTTAAGACAAAATACCTTCTATAGTCGGCGGCAAATCATTGGAAGCTTGGGATTTATAGCTGTGTGAATTAATTTTTCAATCTACAAACTGGCAAAGACGCTGGGCTAGGGATGTAGAGGGAAGTGTACAGCTGTTTAGGGTCCAAGCTTCCAATGATATGCCAGCAAATACTTGCTTAAATATTTCTGCCCAATATTTAAATCAGTTTCTAAAAATTTGCCAAATTTATTATTTTTTTTCACAAAAATTGGTCAATTTAATGCCCCTCCAAAAGGCTTGAGTGTGCGGCTGCATACTTCGCACACCCCTTAGGCCGGCCCTGGATCACCCACTAGATTGCAGTACGCAAATTTGAATATATCTGCAGTGGATATTACACTTTGTTCTGAATCTCTGTACCCATTAAGTCACTAGTACATTGTAGAAGAGACTTTGGGGTCGGATCATTTTGTAATAGGATGTAATCTGAATGTTGAAATAAATAGAGCAAAGTCTTGTACTTCATCTCGACTATTCAACATCAAAAAAGCCGACTGGTTCAAATACAATAACCTTATGTGTGAATATTCTAATGAACTAATACAAGAAAATTGTTTAGATTATTGCTCGTTCAAAAACAATTTATTAGGTACAGCGGAACTTAGTATTCCTCAGTACAAAATGAAATTTAACCCAATATTTAGCGAAAATTGGTGGAATGAATACTGTAAAAATGCCTTAACAAAAATAAAACAAGCTTATCAAGCTTATGTTGCAAATTCCACTTTGAACAATTTTCTTCGTTATAAGAACTATGAAGCTGTAGCTAGACGTGTTATAGAAAATTTAAAAAAAAACTCATGGAGAAGGTCTTGTTCCTCTCTGAATAGATCTTCTTCTATTGGGACTGTCTGGAGTACTGTGAAACGAATCAAGAATATTCATACTCCAAAATATCCAGTAATTCAATTCGATTGGCGCGAAGGTTTCTTACACAAATTAGCGCCTCCTGGGACAGTTGATGACTTTAAAGCGTGGTCATGGCCTCAAAATGATGATCATATGTGTAGACCTTTTTATTTAAACGAATTTTTAAGGTCTCTAAAATCGAACTCTATTTCAGCTCCAGGATATGACAAAATACAATATATCATGATTTATAATTTGCCTTTATCTGCTGAAAAACTTTTGTTAAGAATATTTAATCATATTTTGTATACCGGGATGTTTCCTGATGATTGGCGTACTTATATAGGCGTTCCGATACTTAAACCAAACAAAAACCCGAATAACGTAGACTCTTATCGTTCCATATCTCTTGGTTCTTGCTAACTCAAATATTTTGAAGGAATGCTGAAAAATAGACTTGAATGGTGGTTAGAGTAACATAAAAAATATCCAGTTTCACAATTTGGATTTAGAAAAGGATGTTACACATTCAATAATATCTGTCACTTGACTAACGATTTTTACTTATCATTCACTGATAACAAGGTATTGTTTTCCTTATTTGCCGACATAATAGGGGCTTATGATTTCATTTCTCTAGTCTAGATATTTTGAAAGATGAAATCATTCAAATTGGATTGTTCCTGATATTTGCTGATTTGATATTCAATTTGTATTCCAATCGCAAAATATACTTGAAGGTTGGATCAGATTTTTTGGGGCCACGGTATACGAGTAATGGTCTTCCGCAAGGGAGTATTATATAACCCATTTTATTCTTTATATATTATCATTGTTTATAACTTCAATTTAGAAATTCATCAATAAAAATTCTGCAATACGCAGATGATATTGCCATATATTCGGTAAACAATTAATTGGAAAGTTGCATAGAGGACCTGGATGCTGCAATGACTATTTTTTCTGCTTTTCTTTTTTCTCATGGACACTTTATGTCCACTACAAAATCAACTGTATGTTCTTTCACAAATAAGCGTATTAACTTCCCCAATACATCAGTATCGGTAACTAAAATTTGAAGCATGAGAAATGTGTTAAATTTTTGGTTTTCTTTCAGATAGAGAGCTGTTATGGAAGGAACACATAAATCATGTTCGAATTAAAGCTGAAAAAGGTTTACAGATACTCAAATATGTTTGTTACACTAATTGGGGCGCAGAGCAAAACATAACATCATTTTTCTATAAGAGCTTCATAAGATCTACACTTGATTATGGTAGTATTTTTTATGGAAGTGCAGCAGATACAAATATAGCGGTATTAGACGTCCTTCAGAGAAAAAATTGTGTATTGGGCTTCTAAATAGCACCCCCAACCCTGCAGTTCTATAAGAAACAGGCGAGTTACTTTTGTCTTATAGAAGACAGATTCTGGGAAAAAAATTTATTTTGAGGTTGTACTCCATTTCCGTTACTGCTTTAGAAATTATTCAGAAATTACATACTCTGACACTTACGCACAAATTTTGGATCATTAAAAGCGACTCCTTATCGATTACATGTTATGATTCTGTCCCGAACATTTAAGATGAAATATCAGTTGATAATAATCTACCCTTTTTTTCTTCACATTCCAATATATTGACAATCATCCCAGATGTATTTATTCCCTCATATTCATATGTAATTAGGAATGAATTTCTTATATTATTGAATGAACGTTTTCCAAAATATCCTAGAACTATCCTACACTGATGCTTCCAAATCAGCTGGTTCAACAGTTAGAGCAGCATTATATGATACATCCAATTTATCTTCCAGCAGTATAACCTTGAATGGAAAATATTCAATTTTTTATGGAGAACTATTTGCCATATCCCTAGCATTAGAGTACATAGAAGCGTATTTCATGAACAAAGCAATTCGTAAATTTTAAGTTATTTCAGACAGTCAAAGCGCACTTTTGTCTATAAAAATACTAGACATGATAGTTCCTTCTCTTTTATTCATAGGAAAATATTTTCTTCGTTGTTCCAATTGATGCAGACTGATTTTTCCGTGAAATTTATGTGATTAAAATCAAGGTGTCTCCGGAAATGAACTGGTAGATCATGCAGCTAAATCTGCTTCAAATGATGACAATATTAGTTCCATGAAGTGTGTATATACAGATCTGTTTCAAGAATACTATATCAAGAATACTATATCCAATAAGTGAACTTCTGATTTTCAACTTGATCCTAGAGGCAAATTTCATAAATCAATTCAGACGACTCCATCTAGAAGGGTTTGGTTCAGAGACATTTA
>JARQZK010004364.1:125000-225000 GCA_030704885.1 Cynegetis impunctata | reverse complement strand
GTACATCAAAATGGTGGCGACGAGAGAAAACAGTTTATAACTTCAAAATGCAGTTTCTCAGCATCAATTGAATTCACGTACAAGCCTCCAACCACCTAACCCAATTAGGAGGTGGTTCCATGCACGTGCTAAAAAACCCTAGGAGACTGAGTTTCGAATATGTTCTAGATTAGTGGTTCTTAACCAGTGGTCCGCGGGCCACTGGTGGTCCCTGGAAGCACCCGAGGTGGTCCGCGAAGCCATCCTAGAAATGTTGAATAACTCATATAACTGAATAAGTCGCATTCGGTCATTTCAGCCCCTTCACTCTACTTATCTTTTCAATATATGCAATCTTTGTTTTGCAATGCAATGTGATGAATCTGACGACGTTTCAAAATGCTGTCAATTACTTGTATTTGCTCGATTTCTGCATAACAATAAAGCATTAAAGGAAGAGTAATTATTTTCCAAATGACTGGAAACGACGCAAGGTGTTGATGTTATGGATGAAATAAGTCTATATTTTGGGGAATATCGTCTTCAGTGGAAAAACTTGCGGGTATTTGTACGGATAATGCACCAGTTTTGCTTGGTTTCCACTCTGGTCTTCACCAGACCACCGAGGAAGCAGCATCGCCCTGGGAAAGCGGTGAATTCGACGGCAAGCGACTGAAACTGAAGATGACGAGGAGTGAAGAAGGACCTAGATGGGCTGAGAGATTGTCCATCAGACACGTTCTTCATCGGTTCGCTAGTAAGGAGCAGCGCCCAACAGAGGACGGCACGGTGGGATGGAAGCGGATCGTCAGGTTCGAAGACGAATGATGCTCGTTGCAGACGACGAGAGTGAAGATGGATATTGGATCTCGATGTCGGAGTAATGGCCATTGCAGACGACGAGTGTGAAAATGGATGTTAGATCTCGAGGTCGGAGTGATGAGCATTGTTCAAGTTCGAACCAACCTGGGATGAAGCGAACATACTTCCAGTCGACAGAGAATGCCACGGGCAGTCGTCAGGTATGTTTACTTGATTTCAAAATTAATGCGACGCGACGCAGAGAGATATACACTTGGGTCTTGAAATATAGACACAAGGAAGGGAACAGGTTCTAGTGCTGACCGCAGCACGAGAGTCCTAATCTAAGTGTGAGACTGGAGGTTTAGTAGGCTTATGCCCGGAAACCGAAAGAACAGAGGTGTTTTTAGTGGGTAGGCAATGTTGATATATATTTATATATATCAACTATTGAATCCCACACAGGCCGGGTTCGCAACCGGTATCGCTTTTGAAGTTTTCACCTCGATTTAAAAAAAAAAAAAAAAAAAAACTCTGGTCTTGCTGCATTGATAAAAATGAAAAATCATCTGCGAGATCAACACATTTCGTTATTCGTCGCCAAGCATTGGCTGCCAAAACCCAGAATGCTAGGCTATTGCGTTGAAAACAACTAAAAAAGTTGTTAACTTCATCAAAAGCACTGCTCTGAATACTCATCAACAATTATGCTCTGATATGAACTCTTAACACTGAAGTCTTCTTTTCCACACAGAGGTGTATTGGCTTTCCAAAAGAAAAATATGCATTCAAGATTGTATGAACTGATGGAAGTGAAAATATTTTCATCTCTTAAGGATAACAAAAAATTGCTGAATCAGTTCTGATAGTCCAAATATCAAATAAGCTTTCGCAAGCTTATTTATTTAGATATTTATTTTTTATTTGGTTTAATTATTCGATCGCGATCGATGAAGTCATTAGCCGATTATAGGTACCTTACACTTTCAAGTACATTTGTATTATTTTCAGAAATACGAGTATTAACGTATTTTCATAATTTCTATTCAATATGTCTGCCAAGAAGGCAGTCTGGTGCGTGATGCTTGTATGACCAGTATTTATTTGATTTTTTGCTCAAATAAATAAATTGAACAAATAAATAAATTCAACTCCAATAGTCAAAAATTTAAAGTTTCACTGCATTTGGCAATATATTGGCATATGAAGGTAAAATCAAAATGATTATGGATCAACGAGATCAAAAGTGACAATTTTCCTGCGTTTGATAATAAGTATCAAATAATTGGGGAACACAATGCCAAAGAAAAAGATGACATGATACTCCATCTAACAAATTTGAAGAATGAATTCAGTCGTTATTTTCCGGACTGCGAGAACAACAGAAACAGAAACTGGTTCGCAATCCTTTCATTCTCAGAGTTTTTGAGGTTCTTGATGAAATTGAAGAAAAATTAATGATAATGCAATACGATAAACAAATTGAAATATATATCCGAAGCAAAAAAAAATTTTGAAGGTTTCTCTCCCAAATATTCAAGATATACGTTATTTGACTTTATTTTCATCCACATATTTATGTGAGCAGGGGTTCTCGACGCTTTCGATAATGAAAAATATGCCGACATGTGTTTGGCTTTCAGTAGCACTGAACCAAAGATTCAAAAGTTAGTTGAGACTATCCAGTCATAAAAATCTCATTGAAATAATACATTCACATCTCTAACATAAAATTTACTTCGAAAAAATTGAAATAAAACATTATCACTGTTTCATTTATTAATAGGTGGAACAACCGTTTTTTTTTCAACTTTTTGGGGTAATATTTCTTTCAAAAAGTTGGTGGTCCGTGACGAAGACAAATTTTGTTAAATGGTCTCTCGTTATAAAAAAGTTAAGAACCACCGTTCTACATAATTATTTTCCATATCTTTCACCTCAATTTTGAAAATTTTCAGTTCATAGGCCACTTCTTTGCGAAAATGCCAAAAGGTTAATAGTTTTTTTTGCATCCAGAAAACCCGCAGGAACTAAATTTCTGCTCATTTGTTTTGACGTGGTTTAGATGATCATTGGAGGTTTCAATTGATTTATAACTACTCCCGCAATTTTCGTGTTGAAATTTCGAGCGTTTTCTGAGCATTGGGCATCACTACATCCACCCCAAATTCAAGTAGAAATCTGAAATTTTGTACGTGAATTCGGTTATTGTTAGGGAGGAACTTTTGAAGATTTCAGATGTTTTTTATCAACTCCGCAATTTTTATGTAGACATTGATTCGTTTTTGTAAGTTTTCTAGCTTTGTGTATCTCTTCAGCCCCTCCAAATGAACTTAGGGGGTTAAGATTTTGTTTGTAAAAAAGAACAAAAAAGAAAGGATTTTATTGACGGAGCTCTGCTGTCACGCGTTTTCTTATTCCACGCCTAATAATAGTTCCACATGATGTGTGTAAAATCTAAAAAGATATTAACCCATTTCTAAATGTATTATCGTCCAGAAACCCTACAAAATGGCGAAAGAACTGGGAATGGATGAGTTCCAACAAATGAAAGAATTCGATTTTAATCTACTTCTAAGTGTGGTATCGATTTAAGACTTTGCAATTGTATGTAACTGGGTGACAATATAATATTTTTGTGTCAATAAATTATGCGTTGATGAAAAGTTATTGTTGGAACACATTAATGAATATCCTACAAAATTGCCAAGTGAATGGGCAAGTCCATTATCAAATATTCCAATCGTTTTTCCAGGAAAGAAGACTTGAAAATTGAAAATATAAAAAGTTTTGAAAAAAACTAAAGAAAGTTTTGTTCACTATAATTTTTCTTTATTTTTTCAGAGAAAAGTTAAACACCTTACAAATAGTCTAGTCAACAAGTTCAAAAACGTGTTAATTCTTGGTAAAGCTCCTAAAAATATGAGCGATAGCTCATTCGATTCGGAATGACGTATAGAAAAATGTATCTCGAGGATTTATTAGCACATAAACAATTGCAATTGTTATTAACAAATTAAGATTAACAAAATATGGCATTTTGTTTTTCGTTAATAACTCATAAACTATCGATATTTAAGAAATTTTGAATAAAGATCCTCAAAGATGAGGAAATTGTCAATTAAAAAGTCCTGACTCCCGGAACTGTAGCTATATTATTTATAATTTTAATTTAATGCCGAAAATAGGGCTCCGCGCGACCGTTGAGCTAATGACGCTTTGCCGCTAAAGCGAGTGCACCACATAAAATAATTTTGTTATAGTAACAAATATTAATTCAAAAATTTGAATGAATTATGGTATCTTCCAGATACTTGAACGAAGAAATACAAGTTGGAAAAAAATTTTTAAGTGAAATGTTCTAAAAGTTATACTATTGTTTATTAACAATTTTTTTTCCAATCTCCCTTTTCATGAAGAACGACATAAAAGTTTGAATGATTAACCTAAAAATTTTTGGCTGCGTGGAGCCTTTGCTATGTATATACTTAACAAGATCATGCGATAAAATTTTCTTGAAGTTTATTATTTTGTTTATAATGATTTCTTTAAGTTAACAAAAAATGAAAATTTCTGGAAATGTTAAAAAAATTTTATTCAACAAATAATATATTATTGCCGTTTCTGTATCCAACAATAGGATCGAATGACTTTCGAAAAAAAATTTTTAAATAATTTTTTAAGATATTGTTTATAAACAAATAGACAATTTTAATATTTTTTGAAAATTTTTTTTTACCATTTTATTGAGTTGGCTAAATAATGATTAAAAAAAATAAAAAATTTTCATGAATTTTTTTTTTATTGTTTATAACTAATTTTTTTATATTTAGATTGTTTAAATAATTATCGAAGAACTATTTTCTCTTTAAAAATCTTAATTGGTATTTATTCATAGGTTGAGAAAGAAAATAAATTTTTTTATTAATAATTTCATTGTTTATCAAATTAACAATTTGTTATAAACAAATTCTATAAACCGTTATTTTTTTTTTCTTAAGCTAAAAAAAATTACAAAAACAGCCATATATATGAAAGTACTAAAAAATATTTTTTTTATTTTCTAAAATACTTTTAAATATTGCACGACTTCGAAGGTCATTCGATTTGTCAAGTAACAAATTGATATAATTTATTAACTATTAGAGATACGATAATAGACATTCAGTTGGTTTTTATGAGAGATTAAGTGAACTTTCAAATCACTAAAAGACCAAGTTTATAATTATTGTTTATCAGCTACTATATCTATTTGTTTATAAAAATTTGAGAATTTCTTGTCTTTCTTGTATCTTTTATGACTTATAACTTGTTAAGTAATGAAAACAAAGCTATGAATCCTTAAACAATTTCTATATGAGATACGGATAGGATATGCAGTTTGATTGGTAGATATTTTATCATTGAACAAAATTGTTTAAGGGTTCATAGCTTTGTTTTTATTAATTAACAAGTTATAAGTCATAAAAGATACAAGAAAATTCTCAAATTTTTATAAACAAATAGATATAGTAGCTGTTAAACAATAGTTATAAACTTGGTCTTTTAGTGATTTGAAATTTTACTCAATCTCTCATAAAAACCAACTGAATGTCCATTATCGTATCTCTAATAGTTAATAAATTATATCAATTTGTTACTTGACAAATCGAATGACCGGTGCAACTTCGAAGTCGTGCAATATTTAAAAGTATTTTAAAAAATAGAAAAAATATTTTTTAGTACTTTCATATATGTGGCTATTTTTGTAATTTTTTTTAGCTTAAGAAAAAAAATATGACGGTTTATAGAATTTGTTTATAACAAATTGTTAATTTGACAAAAAATGAAATTATTAATAAAAAAATTTATTTTCTTTGTCAACCTATGAATAAATACCAACTAAGATTTTTAAAGAGAAAATAGTTCTTCGATAATTATTTAAACAATCGAAATAAAAAAAAAATTAGTTATAAACAATAAAAAAAAATTTCATGGAAATTTTTAATTTTTTTTGATCATTATTTAGCCAACTCAATAAAATGGTAAAAAAAAATTTTCAAAAAATATTAAAATTGTCTATTTGTTTATAAACAATATCTTAACAAATTATTTAAAAAATTTTTCTCGAAAGTCATTCGATCCTATTGTTGGATACAGAAACGGCAATAATATATTATTTGTTGAATAAAATTTTTTTAACAACATTTCCAGAAATTTTCATTTTTTGTTGACTTAAAAAAATCATTATAAACAAAATAATAAACTTTAAGAAAATTTTATCGCATGATCTTGTTAAGTATATACATAGCAAAGGCTCCACGTAGCCAAAAATTTTTAGGTTAATCATTCAAACTTTTATGTCGTTATTCATGAAAAGGGAGATTGGAAAAAAAATTGTTAATAAACAATAGTATAACTTTTAGAAAAATTCACTTAAAAATTTTTTTCCTACTTGTATTTCTTCGTTCAAGTATCTGGATGATACCATAATTTATTCAAATTTTTGAATTAATATTTGTTACTATAACAAAATTATTTTATGTGGTGCACTCGCTTTAGCGGCAAAGCGTCATTAGCTCAACGGTCGCGCGGAGCCCTATTTTCGGCATTAAATTAAAATTATAAATAATATAGGTACAGTTCCGGGATTCCGAACTTTTTTATTGAAAATTTCCTCATCTTTAAGGATCTTTTTTCAAAATTTCTTGAATATCAATAGTTTATGAGTTATTAACGAAAAACAAAATGCCATATTTTGTTCATCTTAATTTGTTAATAACAATTGCAATTGTTTATGTGCTAATAAATCCTAGAGATACATTTTTCTAGACGTCATTCCGAATCGAATGAGCTATCGCCCATATTTTTAGGAGCTTTACCAAGAATTAACACGTTTTTGAACTTGTTGACTAGACTAAAAATTTCATGATATATTAACAAATTCACTTGACTATTTCACTCATTCCATTTTTAGTGAGGAAGTTTCCATAGCAACTCTCGTTTCGCAGTGATAAAACATGCAAGCCGGCAAAACGTAGCAAGTTATTATTTCATGGATAATATTTTAACATTTCTCAAATTCATAGGTTATTTTCTTGACTTTCTCAAATGTGACCATATTACTGTTGGACATATTTTCTTGTGAAATAGTCATGTCGAATACCACTCGAGATGAAATTTGAGCAGGTAAAATTTCTCTCTTGTAACATTCAAGTTTGTTGCTTAGACAATTTCGCTCATAACATTTTTTCCAAAAATGATACAAATGTCATTCGCGAAATCGACTAAGCAATCGAGAAATTTTGCCGGCAAAATTTCATCTCTAGTGGTATTATATATGACAATCGTTTCGGGTTGCTAGCCCATTATTAGAAGTTTTTTCAATACTCAATCAATAACATTATTGTTGTTCAAAGAACTTTACCAACTAAATATGAAAAAAACATGATGAGGGTTTATGTGCTCTTGATTTTTATTATTTTAATACTACTGATATACCAAATGGACTCATTTCTAATAGAACGCTGAAATGAAAAGAGGAACTTATATTCCTCAGGTCTATTCTTGAATGTTTGAAACGAAATTCCAGCTAAACATATCTGAACTCATTCTGTCTAAGGAATATAAACAAATTCACTTTCATCTCACGATGTAGATGACATTTCATTAATCAAAACAATGCCAACTTTAAAATTACCAAGAAAAAATTCAGTTGACATGAAATATATAAAAAAGAAAGAAGTTTTATGGGTCAGTTTCTGAAGAGGATTTATTTGCGAAGTTTTTTATGTTATAATGAAATATATCTTTGTAATTCTAAGAATAAGTGAGAAAGCCCAGTGCGACTTTCCCCCGTTGAGCTTCAACTCCCGCATGAACGCTAAACGTTGCATAGGGGCTACTAGATTGAATTTTCTTATTTTATTTTTACACCCTTCGTCTTCTCTTTCTTCTCTCACATCCTCGCTTACACACCTAGCAAGGGATGGTGTCGAGCAAAAATGAATCTCAACTTTAATAGAAAATGAAAGTGCATTCGAAAGATTATTTTCAGATTTAAACGTAAACACCAAATCGTTTACAGGATTTCAGGAATATAACCTCAGAAAGCTCTTGTTGAGTTTTATATATATATATATATATATATATATATATATATATATATATATATATATATATATATATATATATATATATATATATATATATATATATATATATATATATATATATATATATATATATATATATATATATATATAAACATATATATATATATATAATATATATATATAATATATATATATTTATATATATATATATATATATATATATATATATATATACATATATGTATGTATTTAAAGAAGATGTCTTTTTTTTTCCTTTAATCTCATATGAAATAAGAAGAGTTCCAGATATTCGATTGAATAAACACCATGTTACCCCCAACCCAGTTACAAGTATCCGGGCAGCTTTAGGTTGAAAGTTAGCTTGAAGAATTTTTGTTTTTGGTCGGATTTTAGGTATTGAAAGTTAGTTTACAATTGATGTTAATTTACTATTCTTCTTTATAATGTAATGTGAATATATGACTTATCTTCGTAGTCATAGTCCATGATGTGGTTTCCGCTTCCTGTTGACTTCTGTCCCAGACTAATTGGCTTCTCTGTTGTGGAAAAGTCTCCTAATATTGGAAGATTTCTGTCCAGAACTTATTGTTGTTCTCTATTTAGAAAATCTCTTTTTGGAAGATTGGTGTCCAGTAGCAATAGTAACTCTTTATTTAGAAAATATCCTTTTGAAAATTCCTATCTGTTACTAATTGACGTCTCTGTTGGACGCCAATAGCTGATAATTCATTTAGAAAATAAGATATTCTATGATCAATATTTCTTAAAATTTTTATTGTTGTTCACTTTTGGAAGTTCAGATATAAAAAAAGAATTTATGCTATAAATCAACCTTCTTCGGAATTATGTAATGTAAATATTAAACAGATAATGTTATCTTCCAAAAAGAAATGACGTTAATCTGCATAATTGATCTGTAAGTTTAAGTTCAGTGGCGTAGCTTCAAAAGATTTAACGGGTGGAGAATTCACACGTTACAACCTTAAGTCTAAATGAGATAATATCTGAAAATATTCTACATCTGGAATAAATTCAAGCAAATTCACCCTTGCAATCTTCGATCAAAAAACCATTTCAACCACATCACATTAATATTCAAACATCATCATGCATGATAGGTAATCTATTATTAATTTTAAGTATAAAACGTTCTTCACATAAACAAATTAATGGTAAACCAATATTTTCTTGATTCTGCGATTAGAATATTAATTAAAGTAAATGAATATTTTTATTCTTATTAGAAAAGTTATAAAAAAACATCAAATACTTTAATAATTTCGAGCTTCGATAATTGGTTTATATATAAATTAAGATAGCTTCGAAAAAAAAATGTAGCAGCATGTATCTTATAGAAGAAATTACATTAAATTATTCATTTATTGTTCACTTTTGTTTCGCTTCTCATTTAATGCAATTTGAATCTAAATATTTTGAATATATATTTTCTAAAAATAGGTGGGAGGTGGATTAAATAGCAGGCACAATGAAATAAGATAACAACGCTTAAGAGTTATTAAATGAAAAAAATTAATATTGGAATGGTAACTGATAGTTTTTTAAAAAAGTTATGAAAATAAATGTTTAATTATTAATTATCATAACTTTATGCACTTATTATCAGTACATTAAATTTTAGTAATGATTGGTTTATGGCAACTTAAGTAAAATACATGTTTGCGTTTGAGTTTTATGTAAGTGTCTAGACAAAATTTTCATCGTTAATGATATTGTATCTTGTTTTAGAGTTGGCTGGATCATTGTAAATTCATCCGGAAGAAATTGCAACAATGACTCTGAGTTTTTATTAGAAGAGTTGATGTTGAAATCGCTGAAAATTTGTATGAACAAAAATTAAAATTGATCAAAAATTTGTTGCCATTAGTTATTCATTCCGATCCCTGGTTATCATTATATAGATTATTCGTTAAAATTATAACCAATTAACCACTTCAAAATCATACCTAATCTATACTTATATACTGATACTATGCTCATATCTTTTTATTCATACAGAGTACCTCAATAAAATTTATAAACACTGGTAATCATCTGAATTCATAATATCAATATCCTCAACTACTACTCAATACCTTTCACAATTCATTATTTAATAATAAAATAACAACAATTCGCATATATAAATACAGCTGACGCTCACACCTAGCAACGATGTCGTGATAGTCGTGTCGGACACAAGTTTTGACCAAGCTTTCTTTCGCCAAGTGTGGCGTGCGATAAGAAACCTCGTTGCAAAAAACTTTAAGTGCGCGATAAGGTTTTAATTTAGATAATATCCTCAGTATTTCCTTTCGTGTTTCAAGCTGTTCGGAATTAAAATAGCACGTTCACATTTCGCCGTTTATCTGCCTAACACCGTCCTTTCTCGCCCTGTTAACCCAATAGCAATCCAGAACGCGCGCGGGACCGGTACTAAAACACAGTCATAAAAACACACAAACCAATTTAGCCTGTACAGTGTGCTGCCAGTAGCGAACGGTAGAGAGACTCTGGAACGAGTCGCTTTCCCGCTTTTCCCCTCAGATTTCCCGATTTAATTTCGAAGGCCTTGCTCGTCAATCTTTGCGATAGTTAATTTAGAAATTGTAATGTTCTCACTTTCGAAATCATCATAAAATTTACAAATTAAACGCACAATACCTACGCCTCGGTGAAATTGGATGACATTCTGGATTCGATTGAACTCCGCATCGATATTTCATCAATGAAATTTCATATTGGGTTTATTTCGACGAACGCCGTTAAAGGAGAGGGAAACGTATGTATGTGAATTTAAAGGAAAACGTTAATTTTTATACAGAAACTTATATCCAATATATATATATATATATATATATATATATATATATAATATATATATATATATATATATATATATATATATATATATATATATATATATATATATATACATATATATATATATATATATATATATATATATATATATATATATATATATATATATATATACTATATATATATATCTATATTGAATAGTCAGCATTCAGCAGATTCATATTAATCAAAATCATATTATTTTATGCACCTACCTTCCTTTCAACCTACATTATATAATATAATTTATTAATTAAGATAGAAGGTATTTACATTTACTGCATTTCATTCATTTCAAGATTTGTGGCAACGCTGCGGAAAGCTTAGAGAGGTATATTCTCAACGTTCATTATGCCTGCCACTGAAAAGCAAACTCACACCACTCAAAAACAAATACTCCGAATGAATACTTCATTGAAATAGAAAACCAAAACACATGTACATGGCAACACCGATAAAGTCCAGTCTTATACAATGTCGACCAATCACAACTATAGAATCTCCCTGACATCGAGTAAAGTCATTGATTGAATCGTAGTCGTAGTATGATCGTAATTCGTACTGTCTGAATAATGGACGCCGGAATCAGCGCGCGTTACGCTTATTGTTTTAAAATGAGTTTGATTACTGAAATTAATTTCAAAAATTTCAATGGTGACTTAGTGGAATATTTGTTATCCCATAACTTTAGTGCCCTAAGTTATGAGGATAAAGTTTTGATAAAAACAAAAAAAACCTACCCCTGAATTAAACAATTTGGTGCAGCGTAACAGAAAACAAAACCGCGGTTTTAATACACGGAATTATGAGAGAAATCCTTGCCTAACCGGATCACAGGTAAAAAATAAATTATTTTGTTGGCAGTGTTTACTTTTTACTAGTGAAAATGTCTCTGTTTGGGGCCGCTTAGGATTTGAGGATTTAATTCTATACCTAGTTGAAAGTGAGGAATTTTTCACCGATAAAGTAACTTTAAATACAGCACGCGGATTAATATCTTACTTAAAAGATAAGGAATTTATATATTTTTTAAACATCTTTAAATTAATTTTTGAACAAACAGAAATAGTTTTTCAAATCTTACAGCACAAGTTTTCAGATGTAATTTACTCACGAAATCGGCTCAAGTTTCTTTTGGAAAAAATTTCAGAATTTCGTGCAGAAGTTTATTTTAAAAAACTGTTTTCTGTATTTCAAACTACTGATGATACGACTCAATTTAGCCCAAAACGAAAGAAATTCAGTTACGCAGATATGGAGCTTCACTATAAGCAAATATTTTATGAAATTTTGGATACTATTAGGGGTCAAATAGAAATTAGGTTCTCTGATTTGAAAGAACTGCATTTCTTCGACTTACTCAAAAAAAATTTGTTCACCGGATTTTCGGCTAATTTTCCAGATAACCTTTTGGAAAATTTATGTCAAAAATACACTTTTTTTGATAAGGTGGCCATAAAAAGTGAACTGTGTGTTGTTTATATAACAATGAAATTTTGGGGAAAATGAAAATCATGTGAGGACTATTAAATATCTTTTTGATAATGATTTGAATCAAGAATTACCCCAAGTTTATAAACTCTTATGTCTAATTGTTTCTATCCCGGTGACATCGGCTTCCGTAGAGTGCTCGTTTTCCACTCTTAAGAGAATTAAAACTTATTTACGAAATTCAATGAGCCAGGATCGTTTGAAAAATATTAGTTTGTTGTCTATTGAAAAGGAATTGGTAAAACTTTTGGCGAAAGACAAAAAATTTTATGAGGATATTATAGATCATTTTGCTAACGTTAAAGATCGCAGAATCCCGCTAATCTTCAAAAATATATAATAACTTTTTATTTGCTCTCACTAGCTGTTAAAAAATTCGTTAAGTAGGTAGGTAGGTACCTATTATGTGAAAGAAAAAAATTGATGAATAGATGAATTGATTAATTGGCTGAAAAGAATTTTTGTGAATATTGTAAATAGGAGTTGTAGGTCTCAAGGTAGACACTCGAAAGTGAAAACCAATTAATAGCTTAGGGTGCTTGTTTTACTTTGATTTTCTTCAAATTATATTGACCTTGAAATCCAAAAAATTTTCGCCTATGGTGTATTTGTAACACCTCTTGTAGCCTCCTCAAACCAAAACCTCACGAGCCGCCACTGATATATATATATATATATATATATATATATATATATATATATATATATATATATATATATATATATATATATATATATATATATATATATATATATATATATATATATATCAGGCGCGGATCCAGGCCCGACTTTTGGAGGGGGAACTTTTATATATTCAAAAGCCAAAAGGTATACTGGTATTTTGGGCAATGGTAAATCGAGTAGCGTCAAAAGTTTTAAAAAATCGTTTTTTCCTAAGTAACGTGAAAACCTTCTTAGGTAATGTTTTCGTTATATTTAGTTTCATAAAATAGTTTCAATACATACTTCCAACTTTGTTCAGTTACTAAATACTGTATGCATGTCATTGTAAAATATTTTTTTCGGCAAAACCGCTAATCCAGCGGAAAATACTCAGGTGGTAAAATAGCTTCATTATCACCAGCCATATAGACAAAATAATCAAACCAATGTTCCATACAGAAACAATTATTTCGCTAATTATAACCAAAATAAAAATTTTTTTTCGAAAGAACTATATATGAATGATTATGATCAAGAAGAGAAAGAATTAATTTTAAACCCCGTATACGATCCAGAATACGATCCAAATCAAGTTAATGAATCCGATATTTTAGAACATACGGTACATCAAAATCAAATAAATAACGAGGATTACTTTAATTACGAGATTGAATTCCAACAAGAAGAATCGTACGATGCAGTTAATTTATCCCGTGTAAAGATAAACAATGATGAATCAACATCTCGAGATTGTAAAAATGAACGAAAATCGGATAATATAGACGACTCAATTGTCTCCAGCGAAATTAATGTCTTAGAAGACGAGATTCATTCGTTATCTCCAAACTTAAAAAAAAACGACTTAGATTCAGATTTAACTATTCCTTCAGGAAAAACATCGCAGGAAATAATTTCAAATTATGTACAGACAAATCGTGAAAACTCGAAAAATATATTGCAAGTAGTGAATACTGCCACAGACAAAAACGCAGCAAATCTTGGAAAATTAATTGAAAAGCGACGAAGTCAAAAAGACTTGCAGAAAAATTAAGAGATTTACTTTAAGCAATAATCTCGAGCTAGAATTAAGAAAGAATACAAGAAAATACCTAGAAACATTATTACAGGCATTAAGATCAGAAATCCACAAAATAAACGATTATATCATAGCATAGGAATCGAATAAAACAAAATAACAGCAAACAACGGTACGGAATTTAAAAATCATGAGTTAAAAGACTTTTGAAAATTACATAAAACTGAGTTACATTTTACCACTGCGAAAAACAATAATTCAAATTCACCAGTAGAACTATCTCACTCAGCCCTTATTGAACATTTTAGATGTTTTAAAGAAAATAACAAGGAATTATCAGTCAATCTGTTAATTAAACATTCTATTTTATCCTACAATACTTCAATTCATTTTATAACTAAATTTACCCCATTGAAATAATTCAAGACGACGTTATTTTTCTAAAGACAGACAAAGGCACTTATCATAAAAGCCTAGCACGAAAAAAAAATAAATCCAAACATCTTACAGGTACAAGAAAATGAAGTTATGGATGACCCTGGTATACCTGACATGTCGAATAGCAACAAATTAACAGCAACGAAGAAATCAGCTTAACAAAGCTGAATAGCCTTTTATTCCCCATTAGATTAGGAGTATGCAGAATAATTTATTTATACTAAGCATTCATTTATCCATTACTTAGATTTAAGCGAAATAGTCAGACAAGCAGATGCTTTGAACAATAATTTCGTTCAAGTTAGTCGAAGAGTCGTAAATGTAAACAGTTCAAATGAAAATCCTATTTCATATCACGGCCTAGCAAGCGGAATGTTAAGTAGAACAGAATTCTTAATTCAAACGCTACAGAGGAAAATTGAAAATATTTCACCACACATTCGAGCAAAACGAGGATTATTTAAAGGTATAGGTAAATTAAATAAATGGTTATTTGGAAACCTAGATTCTAACGATGGCGAAAAATATAACTAAGCAATAGAAATTTTACAAAGTAAACAAAAAGAAAGTATGCACGAGGTCAACCTACAGGTGTCACTGTATACAAGATTAATAAATCATTATAAAAAATCATTGAATACACTCTGGCAAAATCAAATCAAATTACAGAATAATTTGAGATAGTTCCAATTGGTAATTAAAACTACAATAGAAACTTATGAAAATTACATCACTTTCCAAGGGAGTATGAGTCAAATAAATTTAGATTGTCAAAATGTGATATCCTTTATAGATAATATTGAAAATGCAATTTCATTCGCAAGATCCAATTCAATCCATCATTCAATTATTTCTAGTAAAGAGATTAAAGAAATGATAACTTATTTAACTAAAATATATGAAACGTCACAGATTCCAAAACTCAAAAATACTTTTTCGTAATCCCATACTGTTATTTTAATTTTTCGTAATCCCATACTGTTATTTTGATTTAACGGTATTCAGATGACAATTGAAAAGTCAGTGTTAACGGCCGCCGGCGGTTATAATTTCATAACGGCCGGCGGCCGTTAAGAAATCACTTGTTCAAATATTTATTTCAAAACATCATTCTGCTTACAATAACAACATTGAAATCTTGGTCCACAGCGAGTTGGGAGAATATTTTCATTTCGCATAGGCTAATAATACATCTTCATTAACCACCTTCACATTCTTACTTTTACGCCACATTTCAAAATTTTCATATTCTTTTTGATATCGCTCTTGAGTTATTTTCGGCAGTTAATCAACACTCGCTGCACTGCACATGATTCTCCCAATATTTCTAAAGGAATTTGATTTTGTTTCTCAATTTCATCCATGGTCGTCGTTAAAGCGAACTTGAGAACACAAAAAACTGACGATGTTTATAAAACTGTCAAACTGTTCCATGACAACAGAGTGCACGACGTTGGGATTTTTCTTTAGAATTGCGAGGTACGGGGTTTTTTCTTTCTTCGGAATCAAAATATAATCTTTCAACGGGATGACGAAATAGCTATTTACCTAACAAGTGCGCCTATAGCAGTGTCCAGTGTAGGCTTCTGGATGCGGAAGTCTTAAATATGCGGCTACATCTGATGGTATCTTCCCAAATTTGTTTATACCAACACACTGGATACTGCATTCTCCGTTGTGATACTGGACAAAAAATCTCTTGTGATGAGTATGTTTCGGTCCAAGCAATGTATATGTTCTGACACACGTTAAGTTCCTCTCCCCAGTAATTACAAAACTTCTACTTGTGTGCGTTTTATTGTCGGGTATTTTAACTAAAATCATGGAGCTCTCCTCTTTCACGTTTTCAATTAATAAATTTGTTAATTCTTCCGCCTGCACGCCCCAGCTATTCCGAAAATTGTCGCCACTTTATGGAGAAGATAGATGTTATCAGGAGCATTGGATAAAAACTTCTATATGTCATCTGGACTTAAAATTTTTGATTTTTTTGGTCTAAAACCAACCATCATTTTCTTGAGAAAAGCAATTACCTTGAAATATCTGCTTATGTCGATATTTTCCTTGAGCTTGAGCATGGTTTTCAGCATTGAATATTTTGACGAGAGTGTGGATGGTTGACAGGATGCAGATAATTCGGAAAAATACACTAAATAAATATCTTCTTTATCAAAACTTGTAATGCCCTTCCTTACGCTCCATTTGCAAAAGATCTCGTATTCTTTTTCATATCTTCTCTTTGATTTTTCTGGTAACAGGTCCGTTTTCACATTTTCTGCTGCCAGAAGAATCTCATCGGGAACTCCCTCGCTTGTATTTTCATCGATTCCCTCGAGACAAATATTCATTTTTAATGAGGATTCACTTATTCACGAGCAAAATATTTTAGAAATGCACTGACAGTTTTCTGACAATAAACAAACAAAAATGAAAGTAATTAGCTGGTTAGTTACACATGGTAACTAAAGCATTTCGCAACCACCATAATATACCGGCTTATTATTAATTTGATATATTGAGGTCGAAAATTATTTCCACACGGTGCGGGAAAATTAATTTTCCACACTAAAATGTGTGTGGAAAATTCAATTTTCTGCCCTCTCGTAGAAAAAATTTTTAACGACACACGGCCGATACGCAAATAACGGATTCGGTTAGTTATAATCCTCGGCTGCGCGTCGGATTACAATATGCAACCTCATCCGTTATTTGCTACATATCGGCCTTGTTAACTATAACGTATTATCAATTATTAGGGACTCACTTTCACAGAAAATAAAATTATATTTGCAATTCATATCCCAATCATGAGACCAAAAATCCTTGATTTGTGCCACATTTACCCAGTTATCCAACATAATAAAATTTTTACCCCAACCTATCCCTATTTGGCACGAACGTCACAAGAAGCTTTAGCACAAAAAGAAGAATTTCCAATTATCGAAGACATCTACTACTGCAGAGATAACATAATCTCAGAAGATAACTGTACACTTCAATTACTCGATGGAATACCACCCAATCAATTAGCGAAGCAGCTAACACCAATAATTGAAGAACCCAGTATTCCGAACAAATTTTCGATGTCAATAAGTTCAACAATTTTAATAATCGTCATTCTGATAATAACTTAGATATTTTACATTCTATGGAAACAACGATCAACACCAAGGACCATAAAAAAAGAAATTGAACTACAAGAACCTCAAGAAGACGCCGAAGCAGCCGTCAATAGCCAACGCAAACATAAATCCTTTATTTTTTCGACTTGGGGATGGACAAGATACATAATTACATACCCCTAAAGTACAGCATTTATATAATAAACTGCAAGTCTGCTCTTTTATTCTTAGAATCCTATTTTCATACTATAGATAAGAAGTTTACATTATAACTGCATTAGCCTTCGATCACAACTAAGATTGCTCTTGAAGAGAACACATCTCTCTGTTAATTCATTTAGTATAGTAACTTTACCATTATTGTAATAATTTGAATAAACAGTTTTTTAAAAACCCTCTTGGTGTCTCACGATACATATCTACCTGAGTAAGGCTTTTGCTCAGTGATGCCAAATATATATTTCCCCTTTGGTCTACTATTGAACCAGTTGAAATAATTATATTATTTTATGTATATATATATATATATATATATATATATATATATATATATATATATATATATGTATATATATGTATATATATATATATATATATATATATATATATATATATATATATATATATATATATATATATATATATATATATATATATATATATATATATATATATATTTATTCGAATTGTTATTGCCTGTGAACTATTTCTAATTTCTTGATAATTATTAGCAATAACAGGCTTGTTGAATCTCAAAAAACTCGATTTTATTAAAAAGTTGACGTTTCGCCACGACATTCGTGGTTTTATGTTTCACTAAAATTTTTCGGCTGTGGCCGTTCTTTGTTATTTATTACGTGCTATTCAGTCCAATATTAACATTCAAATCTGTTATTATTAGATGGTGAGGGAAACCACAGAAATCTTTACCCACGTAATGTTCGAAATAGGTTCAAATTATTTCGATTTTGAAAAGTCAAAGAATAGGGTACTATTTATCTTTTTTTCAAAAATTTTTCATTACGGCTGTGGCCGTCTTCAGTTATTAATTACGTGCTATTTAGTCCAATATCAACAGACAGGTCTGTTGACATTAGATGGGAAGGGAACCACAGAAACCTTCACCCACGTAATGTACAAAATAGGTTTAAAATATTTGATTGTTGTCTTTAAAAAGACATTACTTGTAATTTTGGAGATCACATCTTCTAAACTATACTTTCTTTCTAGAAAAATTGAAAATTCTAGATGTTTAGATTTTATCTAAGAGGATGAGTTGTTATGGTTAGAGTTTGTTTGTTGAATTATTTTGTTTTGATTTATGTTGTTTCTTACAAAAATTAAAGAATTAAATCTGCGTATATTGAGCTCAAATGTTTGATATCTGTTCTATCATTTACGACTTTATTTAAATTTTTTCGAATATGTAACATTTCTAAAAATTCTATGCGTTTTTGAGCTTTTTCTATTTCTAAAATTTTTGTGCTATTAAAGGTGAAAGTATGATTCTCATTGTTTTTATTAGTACTGTGGTTTGTGTTCTGGTATATTTGTGTGCCTAATCTTTCTTCTAAATTTTGAAAAGTTTGTCCTATATATGATTTATTACAATTATTACAGGGAATACTATAAACAACATGAGATTTTTGCAGAAGTGGTGTTTTACTTTTTAATTTAGAATATATTTGTTTTATTTGATTTGAATGTTAATACTGGACTGAATAGCACGTAATAAATAACAAAGAACGGCTACAGCCGAAAAATTTTTGTGAACATAGTAGTCTTTTTTAACTATTCAAATTTTTCCAAATCAATAAATGTCAAAGAAATTTCAATTTTTTCAAAAGTTTTGATAAAGCCACGAATGTCGTGGCGAAACGTCAACTTTTTAATGAAAAAAAATCTCAAAAGTGTTTTGAGATTCGACAAGCCTGTTATTGCTAATAATTATCAAGAGATTGTATATATATATATATATATATATATATATATATATATATATATATATATATATATATATATATATATATTAAACAATTTGTATCCTTTAATTTTCAATTCCGATTTAGATTAGCAGATTATGTGTAAAAATTATATCAACTCTCTTCTTCAAAATCATACGTAATCTATAATAAATAATCAATAGTAACTTCAATTAAATAGGCCTAGGAATATTTCAATATAGGTACATTTATATACCTAATTGATATTTATATAAATATAAATTAATATTATGGTTTTTAAATTTAAATATTCAATTTATCCTTTCCTGAAACTGAACATGCCACCGGCGTTGAATATAAGCTTTACCTACTATACTCATGCATATAAGGATAAAATATTCAATAAATTTTTTTTTATGTTTTAATTAATAACAGAAAAATTGACTCTATTTTTAATATACGCAACAAAAAATTTCAAATAATTATAAAACAGATCTATCAATCAAATAATAAAATCAGATTTTGAACTGAATGAAAAATAAAAATAATTAGTTCGACGCCTCATTCATTTGATAGTGAAATTTAAAAAAAAAGCCCAAATTTTTTTAAATACCCTACGCACTAGGGCCTGTTTCCTTTTAATTTTTCGCCCAGACTAAACACCAGAAAACCGAACTGGTCTGCCACGAGTTTTTCTCTGAGGTTCCCTGATGGTGTAGGTCACTAGTTGCAGAATAAGTGGATTAATTCTCTGAGCCCCACCTCACCTTCTCTATTACATAAACTATCAAGTCTCACCCATCATTATATCAAGCTTGTTAGCCAACTACTTAAGTACTCAGGTTATTATTTGGGAGGTCCCGGGCTCGAACCCCGGAGTCGACTGGTCTGCCATGAGTGTTTTTTCAGAGGTTTTCTCGTGGCGTTATGGAACTCACGGCTAGCATACTCACATGTATGCTGGGCCAGTATTACCCTCTGAAACTTACCCATTCTTCCTATCTTCCATAAATATCCTGTCTCATCCATCCTTAATGCATTTGTACACAGCCTCTGATGTCTTTCCCAAGGACAGTTTTTTGAGGATTTTAGAACATGTTCTCAATATTCTTACATGAATATTCACCATATATTAGCACCAAAAGGAAATTACCTTTCAATTAATGATTTCATTTGAAGAACGCTTATTCTTAAAAATAATTTCCGAAATTCAATATTTTGTTTTGAATTTCAGCAAATACTTGTTATATTATTTATTTATATATAATTGAATTTCAAATTTTTCATCTTATTGTTATATTGAAATATATATATATATATATATATATATATATATATATATATATATATATATATATATATATATATATATATATATATATATATATATATATATATATATATATATATATATATATATATATATATATTTATATATATATATATATATATATAATCTTTTTGATAATTATTAGCAATAACAGGCTGGTTGAATCTTAAAAAACTCAATTTTATTCAAAAAGTTGACGCCTCACCACGACATTCGAAATTGAAATTCTTTGACATTAATTGATTTGAAAAAAATTGAATAAAACAGGGCTGGCTTTGTATATGCTATTCAGTCCTAATATTAATATTCAAAATTGTAATTATTAGATGGTAAGGGAAACCAAAGAAACCTTTACCTACGTAATGTTTGAAAATAATAATAATAGGGTACTATTTATCTAACAACAAAGAAATTAGTTATGGGAAAACATTAAAGAAGTGGAGTAGAATTAATCGGTATAGGACGCTTATATGGAAGGCAGCCGTTGACACGTGTTTTCGGACTCTTTGGTCCTCATCAGAACGGCGTAGCTAAGTATTGGATTGAAAATTTGGAGATGAAAATAGTTTTAATAAATAAAATCCTCTGTTATGGCAAGAAAATCACTTATTTGTGGTTTATTGTTTTTTGAACTCTCCGGTATGGGAGATGTGGTCAAACTTTGGCCACGAAGGCGATTAATTCCATCCGAGAGATCTCAGAAAGAGTAAAATTAATATTAAAAAGAAAATTAGTTTTGGGAAAATATTAAACAAGTAAAGCAAAAATTATCGGTATAGTTCGTTTATATGGAAGTAGCCGTTTTATAATGAAATTTTTATTAATAAAATCCTCTGTTATGGAAGAAAAAATAAACCACAAATAAGTGATTTTCTTCCATAAACAGAGGATTTTATTATAAAAATTTCATTAAAAACGGCTTACTCCATATAACGAACTAACCGATAATTTTTGCTTTACTTGTTTAATATTTTCCCAAAACTAATTTTCTTTTTTAATATTAATTTACTCTTTCTGAGATCTCTCGGATGGAATTAATCGCCTTCGTGGCAAAGTTTGACCAAATCTCCCATACCGGGAGAGTTCAAACAATAAACCACAAATAAGTGATTTTCTTCCATATACAGAGGATTTTATTTATTAAACTATTTTCATCTCCAAATTTTCAATCCAATACTTAGCTACGCCGTTCTGATGAGGACCAAAGAGTCCGAAACACGTGTCAATCGGCTGCTTCCATATAAGCGTACTATACCGATAATTCTACTCCACTTCTTTTAATGTTTTCCCATAACTAATTTTCTTTGTTGTTAGATAAATAGTACCCTATTATTATTATTTTCAAACATTACGTAGGTAAAGGTTTCTTGTTTCCCTTGACCATCTAATAATTACAATTTTGAATATTAATATTAGACTGAATAGCATATACAAAGCAGCCCTGTTTATTCAATTTTTTCAAATCAATAAATGTCAAAGAAATTTCAATTTCGAATGTCGTGGTGAGGCGTCAACTTTTTGATAAAATTGAGTTTTTTAAGATTCAACCAGCCTGTTATTGCTAATAATTATCAAAAGATTAAAAATAGATCACAGGCAACAACAATTCGAATATATATATATATATATATATATATATATATATATATATATATATATATATATATATATATATATATATATATATATATATATATATATATATATATATATATATCGACAGCAATCGAGATCAAATCTAAAAATCAATGTATATAAATCATTATCTATATTAGCGTCTGAATTCTCTAAATATACGAGTAATATTGAACACCATTATTTGTAAGCTGCAAGTTTTTAGAATTCAGGAATGCACGATTTTAATGATATCAAGGAAAGTAATAATACATAACAATGCCTGTGATGACGTATTATCGTTTATTTCATGGAACCACGATGAGTAGGTGAATTAGGTACTTAAAAATGTTAATTTATATCGAGTTGTTGTATTAGTCTCAGATTGAAGAATGTTAAATAGTAGATTGACGTTCAAATTATTTTTTTTGCCTCACCTGTGTTCAACTAAAACCACTAATTCAATATATCTGATAATAATGAAAAATCAAATCATGAAAAACATACTAGTCGACCATGGTCAATTTCATACATTACATAAAGTGAACAAGGAAAATTCTTTAATAATTTAAAAAATTATCAAACAACTTTCCAAGGAAGCTGGTTATACGTATTCAGATTTTGCGTTGCTGAATACGTATAACCAGCTTCCTTGGAAAGTTGTTTGATAATTTTTCAAATTATTAAAGAATTTTCCTTGTTCACTTTATGTAATAATGAAAAAAATTTTTAAAAAAAAAAAATATATATATATATATATATATATATAGATATATATATATATATATATATATATATATATAAACTCTTGATAATTATTAGCAATAACAGGCTGGTTGAATCTTGAAAAACTCGATTTTAATAAAAAATTGACGTTCCACTATTACCATCTGGTGATAACAATTTTGAATGTTAATATTGAACTGAATAGCATATACTAAGCAGCCCTGTTTTTTTCAATTTTTTAAATCAATAAATGTCAAAGAAATTTCAATTACGAATATCATAGTGGAACGTCAATTTTTTATTAAAATCGAGTTTTTCAAGATTCAACCAGCCTGTTATTGCTAATAATTATCAAGAGTTTAAAAATAGATCACAGGCAACAACAATTCGAATAAATAATTAAATATTGCAAGCTGAAAATATGGCAATGATCCTAAACTTAAGCTGAGGGTTTCAAACTTTCTTATAAACTGTAAGTACCCCCTTTTTTAAAAGATTTGATATTCTAAATAAATAAAAAATTTCATTGAAAACGGCTACTTTCATATAAACGAACTATTCCGATAATTTTGCTCTACCTATTTAATATTTTCCAGCAACTAATTTCATTGTTATTGTTTATTTACTCGTTCTTAGATCTCGCGGATAGCATTAATCGCCTCCGTGGCAAAGTTTGACCAAATCTCCCATACCGGAGAGTTCAGACAATAAACCACAATTGTGTGATTATCTTCCGTATCTAAGGATTTTGTTTGTTGTACTTTTTTCATCTTCAAATTTTCAATCCAATACTTGGCTACGCCGTTCTGATGAGGACCAAAGAGTCCGAAACACGTGTCAACGGCTGCTTCCATATAAGCGTCTATACCGATAATTCTACTCCACTTCTTTAATGTTTTTCCATGACTCATTTCTTTGTTGTTAGATAAATAGTACCCTTTTATTATTATTTTCAAACATTGCGTAGGTGAGGGTTTTCTTTGGTTTCCCCTTACCATCTGGTGATAACAATTTTTGAATGTTAATATTGAACTGAATAGCATATACTAAGCAGCCCTGTTTTTTTTTCAATTTTTTTAAATCAATAAATGTCAAAGAATTTCAATTACGAATATCATAGTGGAACGTCAATTTTTTATTAAAATCGAGTTTTTTCAAGATTCAACCAGCCTGTTATTGCTAATAATTATCAAGAGTTTTAAAAATAGATCACAGGCAACAACAATTCGAATAAAATATATATATATATATATATATATTATATATTATATATATATATATATATATATATATACATATATATATATATTATATATATATACATATATATAATATATATATATATATATATATATATATATATATATATATATATATATATATATATATATATATATATCAGAATTATGCAGATTTGCAAATGTTTTGACTTGTGGAAATCTTTGGTACCTACTTGTAAGGAAGGCATAATTCCACGTTACCTCCAGTATGCCGATGGTTATAGATTTGCTATAAGACGAGAATCTTCGATTTAAAGGATGATTATCTACTGTAATGAATTTTATGTCAGATAGAATGTTTATGAATATATACTCTAAGTATCACCAGTTAAAATAGAACCGCATTCGAAAATACTTGTTGTAAAAGCGTACTTTTTAACATACTCAAAAGTTTAACCTCAAATTTGAAGAATACCTGAATTGATATTTTAGTGACTGTTTTGATTTGAAAAAATTAGGTATGAATAGAGTACTCACTCATTCGACAGAAAAACAAAGGTTCGTCATTGATATTTATCATATACATTCATTAAACCTCCGATGGGTATGGATATCAATTTTAATTTGGGTTAATAGATTGGACATTAGGAATTATTTACATATTCAAATATATCACTGGAGAGCTGTAGATCGAAATATTATAGAGAAATATAATTTCTAAATAAAAAATTTTACAGGCCTCTCAATAAATATCAGATGATTGTCTACTTCATTGATTGATTGATGAATCTTCGATAGTGCCTAACATTTCGGAAATATATGAATCCCACTTTTTTTTCCACAGTTCTGTAGCTCTACATTGATCTTCTCCCAATGCGCTATATTTTATTGAATTCAAAGCCAGCTGTTTCAGGAATTTCAAACCACAAGTCCTTGGAGACATAGCCATAAAAGTGATATACCAGTCATAGCTAAGTCCACTAGCACCCCACGCAGAAGGATCATCATTACAAACAACTACAGGAAATCCTCTTGCCAATAATGCGGCTGCAGGATGATTGCGAGGGTCATCGTTCAAGAGTAATATTTGGTTCGAAATAGGGCAAAGTTCAATGGCAATATCTTGCTTAAGGACTAAATCCATGAGGACTGGATGTCTTGGGAGTGCAAAAGCATGTCCTATTCTTTTTGATCTCAACAAAATGGCATCGACCAAATTCATATCAGTTAATCCAAACCAATTCGTTTCACCAGCATGAAGAAAAAAACTCATGTCGCTTCTAATCTTTTCCAGTTCACCATAAAAATCAACCAGACTGTGCCCTTCCTCCTCGAACCCCACAAAATCTAAACCAACTATAAGTTTAGGAAATTTCCTCTTCATTTTCAAGATATTACACAAGTCTGTCCTCAAATCTTCTAAAGAAATACCCCTGTAGAATGAGTGAATATATCGCGCACCAAAAAAATCCTTATGGTCTTTCTTGAATTTTTCTTCGACGTTCATTAATAATTTGAAGAAATCTTCTATATCATATTCTTTACCTTCCAAATCATAAAGTGGCATAGGTGTTCCTCTAAATTCACCATACATTATATTGTCTTCATGAAGTTCTTTAAGACATTGATAATAATATTCTTCAAAAACCGGTTTATATGAAAGCATATCGTATACAGCAGAGAATGTTTTCTTAAATTTTGTCCATATTGATTCTAATGAAATATAAGTTTCTTTGACATTTTCCGATAATAAACTGAATTTCGTTTTTAACCAGGTGTCGAAATTTTTATCTTTTTCTCTCATTTCTTTCAGTGAAATCCATTTATCTTTCAACGCATCTTCTGGTTTCATGAATTTCACTTTAAATATATCATTTATATATTTTCCATAAATATTATCCCTATATGTTATATTTTTAATCATAAAATCAACTGACACGGCTGCTAATAGGTGACAATGAAGAGACAGCCCCTTTGGAATTTTTTTTATTATTTTAAATACTTTTGACTTTTCAATATCTTTCTTTGCCGTACAGAAATGTTGTTTTGGTAAAAATTTGCTACTATCTTCATAGGATAATTCTAGTTCTTCTCCTTTCAGTTTGACAATAAGGTCATTCAACTTTCTCTCATCTTCACTGAGCACTAATTTTTCTCCAAGAAAAAGGTGTTTTTCTTGATTAATAATCCTATCTCTTTCACTCACGTAATAATCACTGATTCTGGAAGGATTCATTTTTGAACGAAAATCACTCAGAAGTTTACGAATCTAATGTTCTTTTACTTCACCCACTGCTGTCGAAATCAAAGATGTACTATTGAACGCTTCATACTGTGCAAGTATGCCATCTATATTAACAAGTTGTAAGGGGGATCCCCGATATTTGCTTAAATATAAAAGAGGGGGAAGTAGCAATAATCGAGCATTCATCCTTTAGATTAATCAATTTTTATCTATCTAAATATTTCTACCTGACCAATACCTACGTGAATTGTGGAAGTTCCTATGTTGATGTGGAACACAGCGATATAACATTTCAAAATGATATCATTTAGGCAAGTTGAATATCAGTGATAATGTAATACTTTTTATCTATACGAGCTTCACAAAAACATTCAACAATTTTATTTCGAGGAAATTATTTGAAACTTTGGTGGATGCGCTCAAACTACTTGTGGAATAAATATATATATACATATATTCGAATTGTCCTTGCCTGTGTGTTGTTATTTACTTGTATTTCCTTAGCAATAACAGACCAGTTGAAAAATTGACTTTATTAAACAGTTAACGATTCGTCGCGAAATTCGACTTTCAAAACATCTAAATTCAAACTAAATTGGACTGAATAATACATAATTAGCAACTGAAGACAGCCACAGCGGCGAAATCAAATGAAGTATAGTTTTGCTTAGTGCGAATTTCATAGTCAAAGTAATTTCGACCCTTCAAGTTTCGAAAGTCACAAATTTCGTAACGAAACGTAAAAAACTCGGTTTTTAAACTTCAATAGCCCCTTCATGTTAATGCAAGATAAATAAGTATATATATATATATATATATATATATATATATATATATATATATATATATATATATATATATATATATATATATATATATATATATATATATATATATATTCTTTTCTGTCAAATTCACTTCAAAGTTTGAGCGTCATTTTCCATCTATTACAAAAAGGATTTCCAGTAGGACTTGCAACAAAGTCCCAGCTGATCCTGCCATCTTAAGAATAAAAAATCAACTTAATTTTTTGTATACTGCTAGTAGAGTCAGGCCAGAGTATAGATCTATTTATAAAAAAAAGAAAAAAGAATATGATGAGACACTTCAAAGTTCAAAGCAGAAATACTATGATAATGTTGTTAAGAACTCTACTAATAAATCTAAGGCTACTTGGAATATAATAAGAAGACTGAGAGGTGTTGGATCCATAAAATCCAAACTTCCATCAGGAAATCCAGTGACGGTTGTCAATGACTTCTTGGAATATTTTACGAGTGTTTCTTCTACCTCTAAATTGAACAGCCGCAAGGTTACTTTAAGTAAAGCTTCCATCAAAAAGGTGATTAAATCTTTTTATATGTTTCAGTTGTCTCCTGCCAAGGTAATATCAGTTGTTCGAAACTTTAAAAACTCTTCTTCTAGTGGCTATGATAATGTTCCGATGAGTATTATAAAGGAAACAATCTGTGTGATAGCTGGCCCATTGTCTTTCATAATTTATAATTCTGTTGTTCAGGGAATTTTTCCTGATTCCTTGAAATTGACATTGTGAAACCGATCTATAAGAAAGGATCTCAAGAGGATCTAGGTAATTACCGCCCCATAAGCCTGCTCCCTTCCTTCTCCAAAATCTTTGAAAGAATTTTTGTTAACAGACTTGTTAGATTTTTTCATAAGATGCGAGTTTTCGGTGCTTTTCAACATGGATTTATTTGTGGTAGGAGCACTGAAACCGCTATTTTCCAGCTTATACAGTCCATTGTTGATGCCTTGGAGGCTGGTGTTATACCCATAGGCCTATTTATTGACCTTACTAAGGCATTTGACAACGTTGGTCACGAACTTCTGTTACTTAAGCTTGACTATTGTGGAATTCGTGATAAACAACTGCAGTTTATAAAATCCTATTTGAGTGGTCGTCGGCAGAGAGTCGAGCTAACTGTTGATGGCCGGAGTTATGTATCAGACGAGGCGGTGGTGCATGCTGGTGTCCCTCAGGGGAGTATCATAGGCCCACTACTGTTCATCGTGTACATTAATGACCTCCCTAATCTTTTTCACGACTCGACTACTGGAATCACAATCTATGCTGACGATACTAATCTGATCGTGAAATCCTCCGATCTGCGTACCGCCCTGGCAGAGTCTGCGGCTGTAGTCGATATCTTTGCGGACTGGTGCTCGAAAAATCACTTAAAAATAAATTTTGATAAGTGTGAGTGTTTACATTTTCAAATTCGGGCAAACTCCCCATTAGGATCTAGTCATGTTCACCTTACATACGGTGACATCGCTTTTAAACCGTCCACTAAATTTCTTGGATTAATACTATCCTCTGACCTAAAATGGGGAGAACACATTGATCACCTTAGTAGTAGACTTATGTCGGTAATATATACTTTTAATGCCTTGAAGTGTCATCTTAGCACTGATGTCTTGCTTATGCTATATTTTTCGAACTTCCAGTCCCTTCTGGCCTACGGGATCTTGTTTTGGGGGAATAGTCCTCACGCGGCAAGTATTTTTGTTGCCCAGAAGATGGCACTGAGAAGCTTGTGTCGTATGAGGCATCGATCTACCTGTAGGGTCATTTTCAGGGAAAATAACATTCTCACAGTTCCGGGCTTTTACTTGTTCAGGTGCCTTATGTTCATCCGCGGCCATAGTGAACTATTCACTGATTTTGAAAATCATAATAACACTAGGCGCACTCATTCCTATCTCCTGCCTCGGCTCGCTTTAACTACCTCACAACACTGTGCATCATACATGTGCATGAAAATTCACAATGCACTACCGCGCGAGTTCCGCTCGATCTCTCGGCTGCGACCTTTTCGAGAGGCGATCCGCAGATTTTTGATTAACATGGAGCCCTACTGTCTTCAGGATTACTTTGATGCCTGTAAAACTTAAATTTGATATATTATTTCTGACCCGTTTTCTTTTATTATAAGTTATTGTAATACTATGAGAATAAAATCCTATTATTATTATTATTATATATATATATATATATATATATATATATATATATATATATATATATATATATATATATATATATATATATATATATAAAATATTTATATATATATATATATATATATATATATATATAAGAAAACTATTTGTAGGGACTGCAGCAATGTAAAAGGAAACTCTTTGAAGTTTTTCCAAGCTTTCGGAATTGTTTATTCCATCATCAGGGAGAATCTATCGTGAGGATGATTACATATATGTTGATAATACGATATAAGAAACATTGAAAATGATGCTATTTGTTAAATAATCAGAAAAGTTGATACATTTTTGAAGTTATAATTAAATTTCTGAACGAAATGACAAATCGGTGTCACTCATTTTTTTATTTTCAAATTGAAGTTTGACATTATTTCGTTACGTTAAATTAATTTGATTTAGTGCTATTTTATATCAAGTGAAAGTAAAAAAGAATAAATTTCACTCAAATGGCTTATATCTGTTTTTTTATTGATGGAGTTATTGTCTTGATAAATAAAGGCCATTTCTAAGAAAGATCTTTTTGAAACTGTTCTTGCAAGAGAATCACATCTTTCTTAGAAATGGCCTTTATTTATCAAGACAATAACTCCATCAATAAAAAAACAGATATAAGCCATTTGAGTGAAATTTATTCTTTTTTACTTTCACTTGATATAAAATAACACTAAATCAAATTAATTTAACGTAACGAAATAATGTCAAACTTCAATTTGAAAATAAAAAAATAAAAAAATGAGTGACACCGATTTGTCATTTCGTTCAGAAATTTAATTATAACTTCAAAAATGTATCAACTTTTCTGATTATTTAACAAATAGCATCATTTTCAATGTTTCTTATATCGTATTATCAACATATATGTAATCATCCTCTCGATAGATTCTCCCTGATGATGGAATAAACAATTCCGAAAGATTGGAAAAACTTCAAAGAGTTTCCTTTTACATTGCTGCAGTCCCTACAAATAGTTTTCCTCTAAACTTGTCAGCGACTACCCTCCTCTTATATATATATATATATATATATATATATATATATATATATATATATATATATATATATAAATATATATTTTATATAAATATATATATATAGTATATATATATATAGTATATATAAATATATATATATATATATATATATATATATATATATATATATTTGAATATATCTAAAATGGGAAATATCTACATTGTTCAGCACCATTTTTCATTTATTTCCAAACTTTTGATGTGGATCAATTATAAAATTTAGAATATAAAATATACAACAATAAATTAATTATACTTATTAATAGACAAATATGTATTATATCTAATAAAAGAGAACAATGTATAGATACCATTTTATGTGAATGATAATTTGAATAATATTTGGATTAAAGCAATTATTGCTTGAAAACTGTTGTTGAAACTAAATTGTATCTGATACGCTATTGATGAAGTGCAAACAAATACTTCATAATCACAATTCATTAGTTTTCATTCATTGGCATCGTAATGTTGAATGAATCTAGCTGATGGATCAGTCACACCTTCAACCCATTTAGGCATCCAGTAATGAGGCAGAAAATGATCAGCCAATTGAGGAAAATGCGCTTCAAATTTTTCTCTATAATATAAGGATTCCTTAGAAGTTGGAGTACAGTGTGGATATTTTTTGGTAGCAAGAGTTCGGTCATATTTTTCTGTGAATCTTGCATCTATTATATCTTGAATTATTACAAATAGAGACTTTTTCTGCGACGCTACACCATCACTGAAAAAAAAATTACGTTTGAATATTCATTAATTATATTTACTCTAAAGAGAATAGAAGATAAGTGAAATGAATGGTAACTATTGTGGCTATATTGAAATTGCATACCAAATACATCATCTAATCAATATTCAAGTTCAAAATAAAGCAACGTTTTCTGCACAGGTGTAGTGAAGCAGATTTTCATTTCCATTAAGACCTCTCTTAATGTCACCATTATATTTTAAAATATTTTTATATTAAAAAATTGACTGTCAACATAAATAATATACAGTCGATTTCGATTGAATGAAATATCGGAAAAAAAATTATAATAATAAAAAATGCACAAAATTCATATTGATTTTTGTATATTACAAGTCACCAAGAAGTGAATTTTAAAATGAGGTGCCAAATAATTTTGTTAGTTTATATAAATTCCTTCAAATTTGAAGAATTGAAATTAAAATAATTATGTTGCATCTCATTCCCATCAAAATGAATTAGCATAAAGTATTCCTGTCATCTATATCATTAGTTGGTTTTTATTAGGAAAAATATTCCATCTCAAATTAAATAGACACAAAATATAAAATAACATGTTCAGTGGTGGACTTATGGGATTTTCTTATTTAGTTATTTCACCGCCAAAAAATTAAAGTCCCATAATAACCAGACAATTTGGGTTTCATATCACTTATAACCTCATATACATAATACTATAATACGTTATATTATAGTGCTGTTGTATTTTTGATTGTATAAAACAAAAATATTGCTACGATCATATATTGAAATATCATTCATTCGCATATTATTGGCAAGCCAGTATAAATTTTATGTTATCAAGAATGCTCAATTTATGATATGCTCAATTCTAGGAATTATCGCATTTAACAAGCAGAGGTTAAAGTAATAGAAATATTTGATTCAGTTTGCACGAAATTTGAATTACTGGGGTCACTATATTTTGATGAAATCTTCAACCTGTTTATCAATATTTGGAATAACATCAAACTAATCATAATAATGATGTGCTTCATTATACTCACACAAATAGGATGTGTAGACAAACACACAATCAATATTTGAAATGTATACCTTCAATAATTTGATCAAAGGAGTAAATGAAATTCAGAATATTATTGATACATTAGCATTTATAATACTGAAATCAACTTGAGTATTTCTGTAGTTCTATTTCAGATAATCCCAATCTCATTAGAAATATGGTAACAAATCGATAAAACAAAATTATTTTATTATTACACTATCAAAGGTAGCTTTCTAATTTCTATGAAATGAAAAATATTAATAGCAAACTGATAAGCTTAGATATGTATATGTCCAGATATTGGCTGAAAATAAAATTCTTAATACCTTACATTACATAGAAATTTTTTCATTTAAATTTTAATTTAATTCTGTCAACCATAATTTGTTGGTCTGCAATATCAAGCCCAATATTTTTTCTACTGTTTATATTATTGATGTGAATGTATCAGATCATGTGTGTCAGATAATCGAATGTGAGGTCGAAAGAGAAATAGATTGCATGGAGGTCCAAAAAGTGTGCAGACCCATAACTAAGCATGGTTTGTGTGTTTTTCATAACATTCTTCGTGACAGATCATGGGACTTCTTGGCACGGGATGTGGATGTTGAAAGTAAATGTGACATGTTCATGGACATTTTGGAAAATGCCTATTCACAGGCTTTTCCTGAAAAAAAAATATAAGGTAAGATCAGACCACCTAAAAATCTCTTGGTTTAACGATAAACTCAGGGCCATGCGAGACCATCTTGCATTTCTTGACGAGTTGCATCGGCAATATGGTTTTGATGGTGCTGGGGAAGAATATAACAATTTCAGAGGGGTATATAGAGCATGTATTAGGGAGGAAAAAATCAAATTCAATGACCGTATTATACAGTCCTCTCCCAATCCTGTTAGAGCAATGTGGCAGATAGTAAACAAACTAAGAGGCAAAAACACAGTATCAGACAAAAGCACAATAACTCCTAATGAATTCAATGATTTTTTCTCTGGCATTGCCCATTCTGTTATAGAGAGTATCCCTGAATCGGATAGGGACCCTGTTGAGTACCTTGAGGTCCGGGAGGCTCCTGTTTTTGGATTCAGGGAAGTAACTTTTAATGAAGTTAGGGAAATAATGAATAAACTAAAAAATAAAACAAGTTGTGATATTTACGGACTGAATGTGAAACTAATCAAAACAGCAAAGAACTGTATCTTGCTACCGTTAACAAGATTAATTAACCTATGCTTAAAAAACAGCATATTTCCTAATTGCCTCAAATTAGCCATTGTGAGGCCAATTTTTAAAAAGGGAAATCCAGCAACCCCTGGTAACTACAGACCAATCTCGCTTCTACCTATTATTTCAAAAGTTTTAGAAAAGTGCATTGCTGTGCAGGTAGTTGAGCATTTTGAAACGAATGACCTGTTTACTGAACACCAGTGGGGATTCAGGAGGGAGAGGAACACTACTCAGGGTATCCTGGATCTTGTTTCTGGTGTTGGATGCATTTAATGAGAGGCAGTATGATTCAGTTTTGTTCTGCGACTTGAGCAAGGCGTTCGACTGTGTCGATCATGGTATCCTTCCTTCCAAGCTTCAATACTATAAATTCTCAACTAACAGTATCCAGCTTATTAAATCTTATCTGGAATCAAGATATCAGGTAGTGAGGGTAGCTGGGCTGGCGTCAGCAAGGTGCAAAATTGAAATTGGAGTACCCCAAGGCTCGATTTTGGGGCCTATACTCTTTTTAATCTACATAAATGATTTGCCAACTAACTCAAAAAATGAGAAATATACACTATTTGCTGATGATACCACAGTGTCCTTCGCTGCAAATTCCTTGGAAGAGTCTTTGAGGGGTTCCATGGTCGCGCGGTAGAGGGCCGAAAGTTGGTTTTGTTCCAACAGACTTTTGTTGAATGTAGAGAAGACTAACCGGATTGTGTTCACAATGCGTGAACTGAGTGTCCCTAATCCTGGTGAAATCAATTTCTTGGGAGTTGTTTTGGATCCAAAGCTGCAATGGGGAAATCACATAGAGGCATTATCAAAGAAACTTAATAAGTCCATATATGTATTGAGAAATATCTCCCAATGTGTTTCCGCCAATGTATTAAGAACAGCATACTTGGCCATATTCCACTCAAATATTGCTTATGCAATTTTGGCTTGGGGACATTCGGCGGATGCGCACAGGGTTTTTGGATTACAGAGAAGAGTTGTAAGAATTATGAGCGGTTTAGGTTATAGGGAAGACTGCCAGTGTATGTTTGTGAGTATGGGACTGCTGACTGTGCCGTCTTTGTACATCCTGGAATGCCTGGTGTATGTGAGGAGAAACATCGAAGTGTTTAAAACGCATGAAGACATTCATGACTATAACACTCATGGTAGGGGGGACTTGGTCCCGGAATTCTGGCGCTTGGAGAGGTGTCGGGATGGCCCTGGATACTGGGCACTAAAAATGTTTAATATTTTGCCACCAGATGTAAAAATTTTACCTCTTAGAACTTTTAAGACTCGGCTAAAATCATATTTGATTAAACATTTGATTAAACATATCTGATTAAACATCTAAATACATAAACTAAAATCTTAATTAAATTAATACATATCAAAATTTAAATGAAAACTCACATGTTAAAATCCGAACTAAAATAATCACTAACAGAATAGAACATTATTTCTATTCTGTTAGTGATTATTTTAGTTCGGATTTTAACATGTGAGTTTTCATTTAAATTTTGACATGTATTAATTTAATTAAGATTTTAGTTTATGTATTTTGATGTAATTTTAACCTGTTATTGTGATGTGCTTTTTTAATCTTTGACATGTATTGATTATATATTTTTCTGTCAGTGATTGGTTCTTGGACTGAATGTACTGTATTAAGAATTTACTTATATATCTATTTTTGACGTATGTAACACATTGTTTGTGAATTAACATGAATAAATTATTGAGTATTGAGTATATTAAACGAACAATGTTGTCATAGGTTTCCCTTTTATAGAAATTTTTTATATAAACAAAGACATATTTAGAAAAAGCAATTTAAGAACCGTAACAGTTATGAGTTTCCTCAAAATCCACTATCTAAATGCGTTAATTTCGACATCTCAAAAGATATTGTAAGTGGGTAATTTACACACAAGAGAAGATAAGGGTCTTGAAAGTTCTATACTTCAACAAATGATTGAAAGTTATTTAGTACGATATTTATGATTATATGAATTGTATTTTATAGTAGCAAAAATTCTAACTGCATTTGACCAAAATCATATAACACATAGTGGATCAATCATACCTTTTCGTCAGGTATAGATAGCCACAGTGTCTAATTTGCTACCTAGTTAGAAGAGTGTTACTTTGCTAATTGATATTGTTCTACAAAATTATTAACTTTCAATAAGTCTAAGGAGAAAGATATTTCTAGCTAGTTTTAAATAGATCATATAATGGCCTTATGCTAATACACCTTTTACTGACTCATTGTGAAAACATATGTCAATATACCTAAATGCTTCCTTGTGTCTCCATAGAATATCATGAGGTAATATTTCATCTTGGTCAAAAGCTGATCTCAATAGATATTTTTCTATAGATTTGTCTTTGGGTTGTCTCAGTGCTTCTGGAATGCCCAAGTAATAACTTGTGAACTGCAGATCTAAGAATGGTACTCGCAATTCCAAGCTGCAGATAAAAATTATGATAAATATAAGTCATAAAATAAACTTGTTCATTTTGAATCAAAATAAGCACACATTTATCAAAACTTAATTTCCACTATATTTACAATTAAATGACAATTGTTTCGACAACACAGTGTCTTCATCTGATTTAGTTACAAACTAATTCTTAAAATATATCACAGTGCTTATATATTATCTGAAATATTCTACTGATAGGTATTGATAACAGGAGGTTGTATTTACGATTCCAAGAACGGCATAACAGGTATTGACTTATTTGGAATGGTTAACTATTAAGAGGTTTCAAATACCAGGTTTAATAACGGGGAATTGCCAAGTTCAGTTTGCTCTTTGAGTAATAGGTCCAGTGCCGGATTAGCCACGTAGCAAGAGTAGCAAATGCTACGGGCCCCGCGAATTGGGGGGCCCCGCGCTCCAACGCGGTTTAGATAAGTGTAAAATATTTCGCATTCCTCAAACGCGAAGCGCTTAGGCTATGCTTCACTCATACCTGAAAATCTATAACTCGATTCGTCACGTGAAATCGTAACACCAACCACGAGAAACGTTGGTGTCAAAATCCACAACAATAATTTAAAGTTATACCACATTTCTAAAAATTGAACGCTTGCCGCACAAGTTATGTGTTGTACTACTAGCACTACACTACACGCAAGTTTGTAGCACTGCAAAACTAACAGGGGAATTCCCTGATATTGTCACCTATCGAGCTAGTCCTAAAACCCGAACAAATAAAAGAAAATACTATTGACTATTAAACCATTAGAATTTGATGAATATGTATATTTGGCACAACGTAAAAAACTGTGAAAAGCTTTTTAGATGTTAGTCTAGCATTATATTTTAGTTGCATCAGTTTACATTCCACCATATTATTGTAACACCAACACTTGTGACTTCTTGGCGAATGAAAAAGAGTGAAGTTTCTTGTCAAATCTCATGGCTCAACCCCAATCAGCTAACTGACCGTAGGCAAATTGCCTCAAATATTTCTTTCACAAGTATCATGGGTGTCATTTACTTACATGAATATAAATTTGAATTTGATTGTTTGTATGTAGCTTTGATTTTACCTAATGAATATTTAAAATAATATACGAACTATTTTATTACTAAAGATAAAAATAACCAACCAGTTTGACTTTTAAAAATGATAAAAAAAATATAGGTAGTTTATTTCAAAAACTGGTATCATTACACGCACACAGATATACGTGATCCTACATAGCCGCTCCGGGTTGTCACGCACACAAACTTTCGGTTTTATTCTCTAATCTGAGTTTAATACCATAAACTTGAGAACCTAAAGCAAACCAAGGGCCTCTTGGCCGAATTTGCTACAGGCCCCGCGCTGGCTTAATCCGGCACTGAAAAGGTCTGAAGATTTTTGTTTTAAAATTTCCATAGATTCTAATAAATTTAATTTTTAAGACTTATTTTCGATGTGTAAAATTTTAAAATTATTCTTGAAATCATGTGTTGCTTCTATTAAATGGTTAGAATAATGGAAGTCGGCTCTTTTCATTAACATAACTTCTTTCATGTTCTTTGATTCTACAATGAAAAGTGCTTCCCGTCTGACCTATATAAAACTTAGGACATGAATTACACTCTAGTCTATAAACTCCTGATTTATTATTTTTATCTGATTTCGGTTTTTTGTTATCATTAAAAACAATAAACCGAAATTAGATGAAAATAATAAATCAGGAGTTTATAGACTAGAGTGTAATTCATGCCCTAGGTTTGTATATAGGTCATTCGGGAAGATCTTCTCATAGTTCTTATTCTTGGAATCATAAATATAACCCCCTGTTATTAATATCTGTCAGTAGAATATTTCAGATAATATATAAGTACTCTGATATATTTTAATAATTAGTTTGAAACTAAATCTGATGAAGACACTGTGTTGTCGAAACAAATACATGTTCTTATTTCATAAACTTGTTCATCACATTGTTAATGAAAACTAAATATTCATCATTTTTCTAACCTTCATGTAATTTACACTATAATTTAAAATTTGTATGAGAAATATATTTTACTCTATTTTGTTTAGGGGTAGTTTATTTACAACTTGGTAAAGATGAAGTGTATAACTAAATGTGAGGTTAATGAATAATTGTAAAAATACTATCTGGATGGTTCTCAGTGAACACCTTTTTATATACTCCTTTTCTTTTGGCCATTTTCAAGAATTAGAATAATCCAAATTGGGAGTAGTTTGTAAATCATGGTTTCATTCATTTCAGTATCACTAGTATCAGAGCACTAAAAATTAGCAGATTTTGAATGTTTTGCTGACTGAGAATCAGACAGAAAAACCTAATAAAATATGACATTTCAAAAGTATAATATCGCTGAAAAATAAGACAATATTCTTAACCTTTTAGAAGCTGTAGTTCTATCTGCTCTCAATCCATCAAACATGTAAATTTCTCTCAGTAATCGAATACATTCTGCATGAGCACTTTTGGCATCAGGAGCATCTCTAAAATAGATATATCCTTGTGCAACCTCATCTGCCCCTTCTCCACTGAACAAAACAGTAGTGTCAGTATTATCTTGAATGTATTTTGAAATAAGATACATAGGAATAGATGCTCTGATAGTCGTAATATCAGGCGTTTCCAGTGTATAAATCACATCATCTAAAACTTTTGCGACATCTTCTTCCGTGAAAATGATTTCGTGATGTTCAGTGTCAATGAATTTTGCAACTTTTCTAGCAGCTATTAAATCTGGACTGCCACTCATCCCGATAGAAAACGACTATAACAGAAAAACAAAATTTCATGCAATTCCTACTAAACTATACTCAACTTTTCACTCAGAATGTGCAAGTTCAATTAAGTAATATACCTATTCGGAATAATAGATACTGACTATAACATAAGGCAAATTGAAAAATAAGTTTCATACTATGCAAGTTTGATATTTTATAACTAAATCTAATTACATTTTCAAACACTGACCGCAATTGAAAACATTAAAATTGTACAGAACAATAATCTTCTAAGACTACCTTGAACTCATATAACATAAAAAATATTTACCTGGACTTTATAAGGTAAATCCAATTTTTTCGCTTCTCTAACTAGTAGAGAAGCAATTAATGAAGAATCTAATCCTCCAGAAAGTAGGCAACCTATCCTTCTTTCTGCCATTAGTCTTTTTCTTACTGCGGAAGTCAAGAGATCTTTTATGTTCTTCAAATGATCATTTGGGACCAAATCTTGAATAGGGAAAACAACCATTAGTGATTAAAACCACATAGTTCAATCGAATAGAATTTCGTTTAATAATTATGTTCGTACCTTTGTAGGCAATGAATGGTTTGAAGTTAGGTCGATCCCCAGGTTCATGAAAAATAACAGATCGGACTAACTTCGTTTTATCCCCTTCTAGAATATCATACTCCTCAAAAGTCCCTGGTTTGAATGGAGCCAAAGTTTTCTCTTCCCCATTTAGATCATGTTCAACACTTACCAAACCTAAAGAACATACTATTTGTGAATGGTTTCTAGGTGAACAAAAGAATGCTTCAACTTTACAGTTGAATAAAATTAAAGACATTTCAAAATCAGTTATGAGGTTGATACTTATTACCGTGTTGAATAATTGTTAACCATATATTACTACAGGTATAAATTTTTAATTTCAACCTTGCATAGGTTAACATAATACAACACTTAATTATTCAGTTAAATTCATACTTTGGGAATAATAATGAGTACTAATGTGATTTCAAAAATTTCTATGAACCCCTTCATTACAATACTTACAATAAATGTTTTCAAAAAATTTCCATATATTTGAACCTACCAAAATTAAATAAAATACAATAATTTATAAAATAATTTAATGTTTTTTCTATGATTTCAAACTCTAAAAGGGCAGTTGAGTTTTTGCAATATTGAAACAGAATCTGCCAATCTACTGGAAAAATACACGGTACTGATGCATAATAAAGTTTCCTTAACTCATTAATTCCCAGATCCAAGATCCAAATGGTTATGCATGATATAAAATCTCAAGGTTTCTTGCATGCCTCCAGGCAGACTGACGAATATATATCAGGTAATAAATATTAGGCCACTACTTTCCACAATAACGAATGTTATGGTTAGGAATATATATGGGAGTGGATCAGTGGATCTATATGACCTGCCTTAGAACTCTTAGAAGCCTAACAAACAGAGACCGGCGGTGGGTCTGGTTAAGAGGCTAAATTTAGTATAGGGAAAACATAATAAGCGATACGCCCCCTACCGGTGTCGAATATTACTAGAGCATGGGAGATAGATTGCTTTGTTTACATCTGTTTACGTGTATTTTATATGAGAAGTTGTTGAGTTTTAATTGTATTTTTGATCGTTTACAAATGTTCAGAAGAGATGAATCACTATTGTTGTGTATTCTATTGTTCATATTGGGCAAAAAAAACCGAATATAGCTTACATACCTTTCCGAAAGCTGGACAATTCAAAGTTGCATTCCAAACAAAGTTGGGAAACAAGGAAATGATGGACAGAAGAAAGGTGTGGATTCATAATTTGAAGATTAAAAAAAAATGTCTGAACATAAGAGAGTTGTTCTTTACAGTTTACTGAGAATAATTATTTTCCCTGCAGTAAGTTTGTGGATTTTTCCATATAGAATTATACCAACTAATGATGTGCAATTTTCAGCTAACCGAAAACGTAGAGTTTTTGAAGTCCAATGCTATTCCAACGAAAAATCTTCCACTTTTATCGGAATCTGAACCTGGGCCATCATCCAGAGATTCTAGATTATTGTATTTTCTTTCATGTAACAACCAGAGATACTATTAAAATAATAATAATAAATGATGTTTATCTGCACAACCAAAATAACAGTTTATCATAACATCAAGAATATGAAATAAATCTGGACTCTATAGCTAGGTAAAAACTAAAATATTCAATTATATAATCAGGAAAACAGAGATTCTATCAAAAAACCAAACTCTCAGAAGTCCACTGTACTTTTAGGATAGCTGTTATACGTCAGGAAAATTCAAAAAATATAATAACTTATTACGTTCAAACCATTCAAGCAGAATGTTTTTTTTTTCATGTTGTTTCTTTCAGTTTAGCTGGTAAGTACTTAGTTTTGTCCATTATACTCACAAATTCTTCAGTTCCTAATGAAAGTAGACATGTCAGAGATGTTTTCTTGAAACTTTTGAAAGTTTTTTTATTTTTTAAAGAAATAGGTGTTCTATCATACAGCCTTTTCATGAGGTATACATAGTTCCTTCAACCAATTAATTTATTCGTCCTCTACTTTATTTTATTATTGATTTTCATGTTCAATGATAAAAACTCAGTGTAAATTTCAACTTGATGTAGGTAGGTTATCTACTGTTGAACAGAGATAAAATTGTCCTCAATCCAAACACAATATATCACAGGAAATTACAAAGTCCAAAAAAAACACAAATTACGACGATAAACGTTCGAAAACTCAAAACGAAAGTATGGTCATAGAAAACCATACAGCCTAGAACAGATATATACAGCAGTGCGACTTCCAGCACATTTAGTTTCACTGTATATATTTGGGGAAAGGGTTGATGATACATATTCATAGTTATATTTTAACGCATTGGGAAGTTATGTTAATGCCATCTTAAAATTACTAACATGTGATTAAAGTTTTTAGCTTCATACCTTTAGCTTCAGAGCACACACCAAGTACTCCAGATTTACTTGTAAGTTTGAACAGTGGTCTCACTCCATATGGATCCCTAGCCAGAAACACCTTCTTTTTTTCCAAATCTACCAAGCAAATAGCAAATACTCCATCCAAGTTTTTGACAACTGCTTCAAATCCAAAATTTTCATAAAGATGTGTGATACATTCAACATCAACAAAAGTTTCATATTTGAAGTTAAATTCTTTGCTAAGCTAAAAATAACTTAGACGATATAAAAGAACAATGCTGCATGGCACAACTCACCGATTTATAATTGTAGATTTCTCCGTTACAAAGAAGCACAGTATGGGGATATGAATGCAATTTTAAAGGTTGCATACCAAACGTATGATCCATAATACTCAAACGATGAAATCCAAGACAGTGATTCTGTAAAAAAATATAGTTCAGAGAATTAAATAAAATAAGCAAAATGGAAGAAAGGGAGGAAGATTTTTGGATATTTAGAACGCATTTTTTTAGAGTGTTTTAATATGAAAAAGGTTATGTTTTGGAAAATAAATTGAACAAATTATGAGTTAAGCTCCTGAAAAATTTTTCTAATCAAAACATGATAGTTAAAGCTATGAGGATTCAACCTAAATTTCTTCAACTTCTTTCAAATAATTTATCAAAAATAAGCAAATTTGCTTGATATTTGTAATTTTTTCTCTACTGATATATCCACTTGTAAATTAAGAGTTGAATTTGTTAAGTTTTCGAATAAAATCCTTAAGTGCCATTGATTTAACTGGAACTATTGGAAAATCTTAGATATTTAAATAAATATGCCATAATCTGGGATATAATAATTCACATCACCAGACTTCCAGAAATTCCCTTAAATATTATTTTCGAGCCTCTTATAGAAGTCAATGACAAGAAATATCAATGTCATAAAATCTTGAAGATAAATATTAATTGAAATACAAGGATATATTTAGATGAAAACATTAATTAATCAGTTAAAACGAAAAATACCTTCATCTGGCTATGACATTCTATTCGCCAAGCATCTGGACCTCTGTGACTGATTTTCGAAAAAGTATTTGCACAAAACTTCTGTGGATGTTCTACTCCAAAAACTGCCCAAATACCGCACATGATAAAATCTGCAACAAATATAATTTCATATACCAAATGAACTGTGCAACGAAAATAACAATTTTTCCAGGTGAAAATTATTGTTATTAATAAATGTTCTATACCCAATTACATTATTATTTTCTATTTTAACAATTCAGAAAATAATGGAACTGCAATTAGACTTGAAAAATTGTTTTACTACGTTAAATTAATCAATGCATCAATCATATTTTATCATTCATTTAGAAAAATATAAATTAGTATTAATAAAACCATCTTGAGCTCACAAAAATTACGATAAGGTCATTACATTTATTATTGAAAAAACAATTTTTAATGACAAATCGTGTGTTTTTATTTTCCCAGAATATGTTTTAGTTTAAAATGTAAATAAAATCTATTTTGAAAAAATTCGTGGATATTAAATTTTGTAAACATATGGGTAAGATTTTCTTATTTTATATATATAATTAAAAAAATATGTTCACCTTTATCAACGCCCCTCCTGCAAATTTCAAATAACAACCACCATCTAATGACATATCAAGTCAAGCCAAAGAGAAATATAAACTAGCCTTATAAAAAAACTGATTCATTGTGCGTTAAACATTGTGAAATAACTAAAGACCATACCATATATAGATTCTATAATAAAAATAGATTTTATAAAATGGCTGGCAAAATCTCCAGATCTAACACTTGTCTTTTATCTTTAAAAATTTTTTTTATTATAAAATCCATTCCTAAGATATTCAAGAAATAAAACGTAGGATAAATGAAAAACGTAGATAAATTATACCTACCAGAAAAATGTAGCAGAAAAATCAAGAGGAATTTAAAGATAGGTAGTATTATTGCTTACACATTTTGAACAATTTTTGTAAATAAATTGGTAATAATATCGGTAATTAACTTTAAATTAGGTTAGCAGGTGATTTCAATCTTTTAATTGTTAACTTTTACATGGTTGACTTTCATTTTTCTTAAACCTTAATACTTGAATGTATCACAAGGCGTAGACATATTAAAGAAAGGTTCGGGGGAACGAGGCGAAAAATCGTCGCCTTGAATAAACTTACGTGTTTATATTTTTCTTAAATTTACATAAAATCAAAAATTTTTCTAGTTTTAAAATTATGGCAATACATATTAAGTTTTCATTTTTGAATTTGATTTTGTCCTGATTTTCATTTTTCCTTGTTATTGAAACTATATTAAATCTTTTTTACAAAAAAATACCATAGTTTCATTAATCGTTTGGTAACACTGAATATGTCAATCTTTTCTAGTTTAAAAACATTTTATCTATCACGCGATATATTATAGAATTGCCGATATTAGAAGTACAATTATTTCAGCAAAAAATATATGGTTTTAAAAGGTGCGATTTGAATTTTTTATGAATACAAAAAAGGTGGTTATATATATATATATATATATATATATATATATATATATATATATATATATATATATATATATATATTATATAGATATATATATATATATATATATATATATATATATATATATTATATAGATATATATATATATATATATATATATATATATATATATATATATATATATATATATATATATATATATATAAATATATATATATCTTCGGACTTTTCATTTTTGTTTGAAAATGATAACATATGGAAAATTTGTATGTGTTTAACTTGGTAGATGCGCGCGTAAATACACTGAACGGTATCTGAATTCTGTGTAGTTTTTTTTTTGGAATAAGTAAAAGAATGTGGTCAAAATTACTATCAAAGATACATCCAGTTATGATCAAATTTAAACAAAATTCATACCTGTATAGTATGAATAAGTTGTATCTTATACATCGTATTAAAGAATAAATAGTTAACATGAATCATTTGCATTTGAAATTACTCAAATCATTAATAGTTACGAAAAATTCCAACTCACGAATCGATATTCTATCTTCTGAAAATAAAAACAGTAGGTACTTACTCTTTTAAATTTTTACAGTGTATAATTAGAAGAATTTATATATTACAAAACATCCGCCTAAAGTTATATTAGAAATAATCATACTCACCCTAAAATGAATCTTCTGTGAATAGCAGTTAACTAGAATATTAATAAAATACCGGGAAGGAAAACCGGTTAGATATATTATAATAAATACCGAAAACTTTACTCAAAACATTGAGACAGACAACCACTGATATGTGAAACAAATTGTCCTTATAACCTATAAAATAACTAACCTACCTTAACTGGAAAATGGCAAATCAAAATTATGTATGTCTATGCCAACCAATAGTAATACACGTGTCTACGGCGTACTGTCTACTGCGCCATGCATCTTCACCTTTAGGTGATGTTAAAAAGTGATGTAACAGAGTAGGAGCCTTGCATGATTATTGAACGGGGTGATTTAACTTCGTAACCATGCAACACACATTACCCGGACGGATATATTTGAGTGCATAAGCAGCAAAATAGATCAAGTGGCAACTAACAGCCTGAAATTAATATTCAAAAATGAAGGACACCCTACTGCGTAGCACTAGGAATGATAAAATCCCTCGGCGCATGTGCACGTCGTCAATATTTTTTGAATGTACCTATTATATAAATTAAATAACAATGAAAGTCGATTTTACGAATGAAATGAAGGAAAATTGCAATAAATGTATTAATAAGTCGATATTACGAATAAAATCCGTGCAAATTTAGCAAAAAAATTCATTGTTTGACTGTCGAATTTGAATATCCTATCCCGGCTCATTTTGCTGCAAATTATGAATCAAATTGATAAGATATCTCTATGGATGGGAAGCAGACACAGACGCAGAATCAAGCTTAAGCTATCAAGAGCACTTCGACGCATGTTTTGTAGGACTTTGTACATATCGACCTTGGCGCATGCGCATGTCGTAATGCCTATCTAAAAACGCTATAATTTTTTATTCTTCGTTGGTAAAAATTGGGAATTCAAATTCCCTAATGAAATCATATGTGTTTTATCTATATCCGTTGGAATTTTTAAAATCGGGCCAGTTACCAACTTTTTGTCGTGAGACTATAACCCCTTTAGCTTCGCCTCGGGGTAATAATTAGGTATTATATAAATGCTTGTAGTAGACTCCTATGGGTCTGATACGAGTATTACGTTAAATTATAAATAAATATATTTACATATATATATATATATATATATATATATATATATATATATATATATATATATATATATATATATATATATATATATATATATATATATGCGGAATAAGGACACATTATGTATTCCCACGCATGCTACCTCTAAGTTTGAGTTATCGCCTAGTTATGTAGGAATCAAACTTTACAATCGTCTTCCCCAAGGGATTAGGTCTTTAGATTTATTATGCTTCAAGAAGGAAATTAAGAAGATTCTGTTTAAACACTGCTTTTACAGCTTTCTCCTAATAAGTTAATTTGTTACTTGTTAGGTTAATATGTATATTTAGTATGTGACGCATCCTATACATTTATGTAATGTCTGAAAGGATAAATATATATTATTATTATTATTATTATATATATATATATAGATATATATATATATATATATATATATATATATATATATATATATATATATATATATATATATATATATATATATATATATATATATATATATATATATATATATATATATATATATATATATATATATATATATATATATATATATATATACATACATATATATTAATATATTTAATTAACCACTTCCGGTTATACCGGAAGTAGCTACCAACTTCCTTATTTTAAATGGCAACCCCCATTTTTTATTCCACATTTAGATTCTTGTTTGAAACTTAACGTCATTTATGCAACAATAACTATGGCCTTCTATGACCGATTTAGAGATATTTTAATTTTGAAATTTTTTTTGACATTTAAGGGTGGTACTTTGACGCTTTATATTTCAGTGACTATTAGACATAAAATAATGAAATTTCCGGGAAACCTTTACAAAATGCTGGTTATCATTTCCTACAATAATTTACAGGGTCTACACAAATTATAAACAATTTTCTTTCAGTTTTTTCAAAAAAACATGTTTTTTTCAAATGGAATGTCCCTTTTTTATTGCAGATATCAATTAGACAAATTTTCATTATTTTTGAAGTTATTTTCATTTTTCTTAATAAAGTTATGTTTTGATATAAATCATTTTCAACATGGAAATTACAATTAATAATAACTGTCAAACCAAGCGTAAGCATTCTGTTGAGTTTTCGATTATGGTTAAATTTTCTAACGAAGATTATTTGAACCTAATAATAATTTATGGACAATGCCATAAGAACGTAAATCGTACTTTAAATTTGTTCAATGTGCGTTTTCTCACAAGAAGAAGCCCAACCAAGAAAAATGTTACGGTATCCCTCCCTCCTGACTTTTTTAGGAGTAAAACTTCCAGAAGTTCGGCTATTTTTCAACACAGCATTCAAATTTTCCTTGATTGGCCTTCTTCTTGTGAAAAAGCCTACATTGAACACATCTTAAGTGCGATTTACGTTCTTATGGCATTCTCCATAAATTAGTAGTAGGTTCAAATAAATTTCGTTAGGAAAATTAACCATAATCGAAAACTCAACAGAATGCTAGCGCTTGGTTTGACAGGTATTATTAATTGCAATTTCCATGTTAAACATGATTTATATCAAGAAATAACTTTACTAGAAAAATCAAAATAACTTGAAACATATCAATTTTAGGTATAGGACAATTCCATCTCGAACAAAATGAAATTATGTCTACTATTATAACTTTTTGAATAACCAGCATTTTTATTTTTCAAAGGTTTCACCGAAATTTCATTGTTTTATGTCTAATAGTCACTGAGATATAAAGCGTCAAAGAACCATCCTTAAAAGTCAAAAAAAATTTCAAAATGCAAATATCTCCAAAACGGTCAAAGAGGGCCATAGATATTGTTTCATAAACTGACGTTAATTTTAAAAAGGAATCTAAATGTGGAATAAAAAATGGGGGTTTCCATTCAAAATAAGGAAGTTGGTAGCTACTGCCAGTATAACCGGAAATGGTAGAAAACTGCCACTATTTTAAAAAAGTAGCTCATGGCTGAGAATCTTCGTGTGTAAATTTTTATAAGCGTATCATTTTTACTTTTCTATATTAGGCTAATTGTCCCTTTGAAAGAAAGACCCTGTATTGCAGGGATTTGCTTCAGAGAGGGTCAAAATTTTTTACAAAAAAATTGTTTTTGGAAACAAGAAATTTGAAAATAAAGAAATCTATATTGGCATTGAAAACATGTATTGAATTCAATAAATTAAATACCTACAATGTCCAATTTTCCATGTTGATATTAGGTATAAGCAGTGGCGCACTCAGTGGGGGAGCCATGGGGCTGCAGCCCCCCGAGATTTATTGTAGTAACAAACGAATTGAGATTACTAAGATAATAATTGTGAAATGAGCTCATCTACTACTATAAAATGAGCCTACTGGTCACTATCGGTTAACCATAAGATCTATTATGATTTACCGGATACAGGATGTGCGTTTTCTATTTAAATTTAAGGAGGTAAATTTTGATTCAGCCCCCCCCCCCCCGAAACTCAATCCTGGGTGCGCCCTTGGGTATAAGTTCCACTCAGTTTCTACATTTGAACAAAATGAATAGGTACATCAAACAACAATCAAGCTTGCGAACACTTATAAGGAAATATCAGCCGAGAACTACAATTGTATAACATTTTCGATACATGTATCCTACCATGTTTGGATTTACATAAACATATATTTTAATGGAGATTGTAACGAAGTTTAAATAAGTAAACGTAAGATCAATCAGATGTTTCTACAATTATATTTGAATTATCATGAAGCAATTTACCTATACTGTCAACAACAAAAAATAGTAAGTATATACTTTTTGATTCGATTAGGTATATAACTTTAATGAAGTAAAGGAAAGACTTGCGAGAACTAATAACGCTTATAAATAATTTCAAATCTTAAATGCTTCCTTATTTTCAATATGGCTTAGGGCAAAGTCTGGCAAGATGGGGTAGCTAAGGATCAAAGCTCGAGAAATCATAGGGTGGCATATTTGTATGATCGTGTTCATTTGTAATCAGTTAATTGGTTATATTTAATTACAAAATGAAATTAAATTAGGAACTTTCCTTGATGGCATTAGAAATGGAATAAAAATGTATTAAATATGAGATAAAACACCGTCTTGACCGCTAGGTCGGGTAAGATGGAGTGGTCTTATAGGGTAAGATGAGGTATAGTTTTTCTTTTGATTATTAAGAAATACAGAACGCGCAAATATGCGTCGCTTCAGCATATTCATCGTCAACACCTTCGCAGCCACAATGAGCCCATTTATGACAGAAAGAACAAGCAATCCAACCTTTAGTAGACTCCAAATATGAAGTGTTTTCATGGTCATTGACAGTTTATTCAGACGATGATTGTCTAGCACGTTTTGTTGATTTTAATGTTTTGTGTGGTTTTAGCCAGTTCAGTCACTAGAGTTGTCATAGATGTGGAAGTGGCAGAAGATGTAGAGATAGCCATAGTTGTTATTGATGTCGTATTAGAGGCGGTCCTAGCATCTGCAGTTGTTGATATTTTCAGGGTTGTTGTAATGGAAAAAACCGATGTATGGAAATCAGTTGGCGATGCCTTCGCTTTTTCTGCGTCTTGAAATTTATTGGAAGGAAGATATCCATTTAAAGGAACCTCAGTAAGCAGGGACGCAAAAAAGTCTGCCTGAAAAACGCCATCTGATTACTGCAATATAATCCTCAATAGCCCTTTTTATTGAATCCACTGACCATTTTCCTCGTTCTGATTTTCTTTTATAATTGAATACCATCCTTAAATAATAAGAAAAAGAGTGATCAATATCATGATGGGCAAACGAGGTACCCCATCTTTTAAAATTTAACATCAATTACAAAAATAAGTATAAATATTTCATCAATATACAAGTTTCATCAATATGCAGTTGAGTGCTGATAAGATTGACTTAAGTGCCACTTGAAACTCACAAAACAAAACTTTCATGCACTAGGTACCGAAAGTATTTTAAGAAATTTTAGTGAGAACGGCTCAAAACGGTTTTTTTGACAATAGCACAAATACATGACCAGCGGCGGAGTTGTGACTCACACGACGGATAGCTGTCATGGCGACTTATGAATAGGCGATAAAACGAAAGTGATAGGTTACTTTGAAATACGTGAGAGGCCTGGTACCCCGTCATACCCATCACCTCGTCTTACCCGTCCTTCCCCTAATCAACCCAAACTAAGCAGTACATATTATATGCACAATGCATATATTGTTTCCTTAACGACATCCCTGCTGATTCAAATGAATGAACTCATTTATCTGTTGAACCATAATTCCATAATTAATGTTGTCTAACTGAACTCTTGGATTACATACATTTGCTGATATATCCTGTTAATAGTTAATTTCTAATAAGTGCGGAAAATGGCAGGTACTTTCCCGCACGAGAGTGCGGTTGAACGACTAGCAGCATAGTTCGTTCGTGCAGTCAAGTACGGAAAAAAGCACTTATCACATCAGTGAAGAACAACATTCTTTCCAGGAGCTTTTGAAGAATCAATCGAAAAATATTATAGGTAAGTTTTGTTTAACAGGATTGATATTTCAAAATCAAATCAAATCATCTTTATTTGTGTCAGTATACAATTGTATTTACACGCGTCCAGTACAAAATTACATCACTATCAAGTATAAGTTGTAAAATAGAAATAAAAGATAGTAAAAGATAGTAAAAGGAACATACAGTTAAAAATTTAGTTAGAAAAATTCACTAAAATTAAAATTTTTAAAATTATAGGGAGCTGCATCAATTAAGATTTTTTTGATTTTATTTTTAAATTGGTTTAACGTAAGAGACCTCCAGCTTGAAGGTAACTTGTTATACAACTTAAATGCTAAAAAATTTGCACCATTTTGTGATCTCCCCAGTCTATATCTCTGTACATATATATCATCCTTATTCCTAGTGTCATATTGGGGGGGGGTGGGGGGGGGGGGGGGTGGGGGGGGGGGGGGGTGGGGGGGGGGGGGGGTGGGGGGGGGGGGGGGTGGGGGGGGGGGGGGGTGGGGGGGGAGAATAGGTGGTAGACACTATAAAAAAAATCTGGAAGAACGAGGAAGACAAGACCAATTTAAGCAGAGTAAACACAGATGACAGTGAAGTTACACTTCAATCAGAAAAGTTCTGAATGTAGGAGCATCAAGAAATGCAGGCTTGAATTAATACAGAAGTAAAATTTTGTTCTACCGATAGTTGGAGCAACTGATCATCTTGGTGATCCGTGAACAATTGGAAAAAATGATTGACAAATGTAAGATGCCTAAATGAGGAAATGAACAGATAAGAGTATCAAATGGGGATTATCTGATAGCTTTAAGAAAACCAGGAAATTTTGAAAGTTAAATATAAAGCACATAAAAATAAATCTAGAGGCCTTGATTGTTCCTAATTTAACGACACAATCTTACTATCCATTCAAGAAAATCAATGAAAAAGTTAACAAGAATATCTATTTAAGAAAGACGATAGCCATTAATTAAACAAGCAACACGAGCAGGTACAATCATTACATGTGTAAGGCAATTGGAAACCTGTAGCTAGCAACTTTTAGTTTCATTTTAGAAGAAAAGGTTGCAAAACTTAGTAGTATCAGGTGATATTTGGCACAAAAAGAATGGGCCATTCTTTCTGAAAGCATACATGAAGAAGATAAAACTACCACATTCCAACCAAGTTGTGCAGTTCCATGTCACGACGAGCCCAAAAGCTACTAGGCAACCCTTTATAAACCCAGGAACCTACCAAGATCCAAAGCTGTTAGGAGAATTTTTACATTCTGACTTGGTGGACAGTGCAACTTCAACAATGAAATGGAGAGAAGTACTATCAAACTATAATAGATGACTATTCACATTTTTATCAGTTTATCTACTACAGAAAAAAAGTGAGGCGTGCTATAACCTGATGAATTAATCAGTCAGAGAATATATGAAGGCACAAAGATTATAAATGTGTCAAGGATTGACGAGTAAACAATGGCTCGGAGAATACACATCGTCTCAACTTAAAAATTTCTGTAAACAGAAGGGAATAAAAAATAGAGTATACTTACCCACTATACTCCACAGCAAAATGGAGTAAGTGAAAGAGTAAATAGAACACTTTTAGATAAGTTAAGAGCATGTTTGCTGAGACCAATTTGCCAAGTAAACATCTATGGGTGTGAAGCTATTCGCAGTGCAGTACCGAACTTAACAGATCACCAACATCAGCATTACAAGGGTATGTAGGACTCAGCCAAAATATTTTTATGGTGAATCAGATTTGAGCAAGCAATTGAGGAGTATTTGGGCAGCAAAGCATGGGCTCTAAGGTTACCCAATTCTACAGACAAATTAGAAACCAGGGCATTCATCTCTAAGAATGGTTGGATATCATCCAAACGGATACAGACTGTGGAATCCTAAGAATAACGAATTAAATAATTTCAAGAGACGTCAGATTTGATGAAAATGATATTTTTTGTATGAAACAGTACAGAATGAAAGTCATATAGATAGAAGGTGTGTCACAGAACACAAGACGAAGGACAGTACAATAAAAAAGAAGAAAACAAAGAGAAGCAAGAAGAAGAAGTAGAAACAAATGTAAACAGAAGAACAAACAAAAAATGCCATCAAAATTCTCCGATTATGAATTATATTATACAGCAAGTTGTCTGTTAACAGGGTCGGAAGATCCAGAAGATTATGAAAAAGCATTGAAAATGGGAGATGAATGGAAAGAAGCGATAGACAAGGAGTTACAAGCACATGAACAGTATGGTACTTGGGAAGCAGCTATTTTGCCTAAAGAAAAAATCAAGCTATCGATAACACGTTGGGTTTTTAGAACAAAAACAAAACAATATTAAAAAAGCAAGGTTGGTAGCCAAGGGTTATCAAGAAGACTATCATTTTAATGTATATGCACCTGTAGCGAGCATCAAACCATTCGTATGTTCATTTCTCACGCTTTTCAGAATAATTGGGACATAATACAATTTGATATTCCGACAGCTTTCCTGAATGGAAATCTCAATTATTGATATTTTTACATTAAAGTCCCAGAAGGTGTTACAATTGAGAAAGAAGTATAATTGTTTGAAATTAAGAAAAGCATTGTATGGTTTAAGAGAAGCACCCAGAATGTGGAACGAACGATTTCACCAATTCGCAGAAAAACATAATCTAAAAAGATCTGGTTATGACTTTTGTTTATATATAGGTGAAAATGTTTTACCTATTACTTTGGGTTGATGATATCATTATAATGGGTCCAAATAGTTTTGAATATTACTAAAAGATTAGTAATCAGAATTTAATGCCAAAAATCTAGGAATACTGAAAAATTTTTTAGGTATGAAAATAGTTAACCAGAATGGTATTATGAGTATATGTCAAATTCTATTGATCAATAAATTGATTGAAAAATTTTCCATATGAAGGAATGCAAACCAGTTAAAACACCTATGGAAGCAAATTTCCAGTTGAACAGCAAGAGATTATCAAAGATATACCATACAGGGAATTAATAGGTTTCACTTTTATACCTAGCAACAATTAGCAGACCCGATATTTTATACAGCGTTATTTTCCTTAGTAGATTTCTAGATAAACCTACTCAACAGTTATGGCAGCTGCTAAAAGAGTGTTGCGATACCTTAAGCACACAATAAATTTCAGGTTTGACTTACACCATGAGCAATGATGCACCAAATATCATAGCATATTCCGATGCAGATTGGGTGGCAACCAAGTTGACAGGAAGAGTGTTAGTGGCTGTGCAGTATTCTATAATAAAAACTTAGTATCTTGGATATCGAAGAAACAAAATGTGGTAGCACAATCAAGTTTTGAATCAGAATACTTAGCCAGTGCTGTGTCAACAAGTGAATTGTTATACCTTCAGGGTATATGTGAAGATTTCAGTGTAAACAAAATAGAATCATTACTACTGATCGACAATCAAAGTACTTTGCATGCTATAGAAAGCTTTGAAAATAGCAAACGTTCTAAGCACATAGACATTAAAGCACATTTTATAAAAGACATTGTTGCCAAAGGATTAGTGAATGTGAAATATGTATCAACAGAGGATAATGTTGCAGACATTTTTACAAAACCTCTAGCAACAGAAAAATTTGAAAAATTTAGAGATATGTTAAATCTTAAACCTTAGATATAAGTGTCACTTTTGTCAACAATAGTTATATTTTAGTTAAGCACTTTATTGTTCTTTACAATTTGAAATTTTGGGAATATTTAAATTGAAGGGGGGTGTTAAATATCCGAATGTACCCTTATTCCTAGTTTAGTTGAATTTGGAATGTTATGTTGGTAGTAAAAGAAATAAAGAATGACTTCCGTTTTCAGTTTCCGCGGTAAATCACGTGTTTTATTAACTCCACTTTTCAAAGTAAGTTTTATCCAAAAAAAACCTAAATAAATTAACATTTTTAATGGCAAATCGTGTGTTTTTATTTCCCGTATAAATTGAAGAAGAAATTTTCCCAGAATATGTTTTAGTTTAAAATGTAAATAAAATCTATATTTAAAAAATTTGTGGATATTCCAATTTTGTAAACATATGGGTAACATTTTCTTATTATATATATATATATATATATATATATATATATATATATATATATATATATATATATATATATACCGTCAGGGCCGGCCTAAGGCGAAAATTGCAAGTGTGCTAGACTCAAATTTTATGCCCCTGATGGGAGGTTTGGGGGGTTTGGAATTTTTTGAAATTTAAGGTCCATAAACACAGTTTTTGTACACTTTTGCGCCTTGTAGAACATTAAATTTATGCTATGACAATTTGATTCATTATTGATTGACTTGATATGTCTCAGTACTCTTCCTTGTACTCTAACCACTATTGTGTCAAATAAACTAATGAAAGCTTAACTCTAGGTAACGTTGCAATGATTTTTATGCTTATACTGCAATTACTCTAAGAAAAGATACCTAGCTGATGTATATATATATATATATATATATATATATATATATATATATATATATATATATATATATATATATATATATATATATATATATATATATATATATATATATATATATATTTATATATATATATATATATATATATATATATATATATATATAATATACTATATATATATATATATATATGAATTTGAATTTTTGGGTGCCAAGCATCATATAAAGTCATGAAACTATCTTGGTCCCAGGTCGAACTTTGCTAATTGCGCCCATTTTAATAAGCAGGATTACAAAGTGAAAAGCTGCTAATAATCAAACAAGAACTAACGTAGCTACACTAGTGGAAATAAGAGAATATACCCGAAAAATTTGTGAATGGGAATGTGAGAAGAAATTCGGAAGAAGTTTAGGTAGGTACCATAATTTTCACTTAAAAATTGAATTATAGAAACAAAAGAAGTACAAAAAACAAAGAGGACTGTTTATTAGAATAATTGTAAAACATGATGGAAAAAATTCCAAAACTAAAACAAAAACCATATTGAGTGTTAATGAAATATAAAGATAAGGAAAATAATGTGAAGAAAAAAAAATGCGTCTCTCTAATCTGTAAACAATATTTATTTCCTCCCCGGGGGATCAACCCCCCAACCAATTCGTATCAAAACCAATAACATCCAAGGTATATTAAACTACGTACTCTATTTCTATAAAATTGCGCCCTTTATCGTGTGAACAAGATTGATTTCTTCCTTCGGGGGGTCAACCCTCCAACCAATTTATATTGAAATAAATAGCATTCAAGATATCGTACGAAACTACCTATCTACAAAGTTTCAACCCTATGGTACCAAAATTGCGCCTTCTATCGTTGTGAACAAGAATATTTCCATAGGGGTCATTCAATATATCATACTAAACTACCTATTTACAAACTTTCAAACCTATTGCTTCGAAATTGCGCCCAAGATTTATTTTGCCCTCGAGGGGGTCAACCCTCCAACCAATTGGAACCAAAAATAATCCCGTTCAAGATATTATACGAAGCTACCTATTCACAAACTTTCACAACTATTGCTTTAAAATTGCGCCAGTTATCGTGTAAACAAGATTTATTTTATCCCCAGGAGGGTCAACTCCCCACAAATTCGAACCAAAAACAATCCCATACAAGATATTATGCGAAACTACCTATTTACAAACGTTCAACCCTATTGCTTCAAAATTGCGCCAGTTATCGTGTAAACAAGATTTATTTTGCCCCCAGGGGGGTCAACTCCCCAACAAATTCGAACCAAAAACAATCCCATCCAGGATATCATACGAAGCCACCTTTTCACAAATTTTCTACCCTTCAAAATTGCGCCCGTTATCGTGTAAACAACGCTAAAATACATAAGCACATACATACGAACATATAAATATATAAATATATATATATATATATATATATATATATATATATAAATATAAATATATATATATATATATATATATATATATATATATAAATTTACTATTATTTTTTCACAAACATTGGTGAATTCAATGCCCCTTCAAAAGGCTTGAGTGTGCGGCTGCATATTTCGCACACCCCTTAGGCCGGCCCTGTATACAATTTAAAAAATATGTTCACCTTCATCAACGATCCTCCTGAAAATTTCAAATAGCAACCACCATCTAATGACATATCAAGTCAAGCCAAAGACAAATATAAAATAGCCTTATAAAAAACTGATTGATTGTGCCTTGAACATTGTGAAATAACTGTAATCCCCAAATCCAACTGTGGCCACGGCCACAGTTGGATTTGGGGATTCTATAATAAAAATAGATTTTATAAAATGGCTGGCATAATCTCCAGATCTAACACTTCTTGTCTTTTATCTTAAAAAAAAATTTATTATAAAATCCATCCCGAAGATATTCAAGAACTAAAGCGTAGGATAAATGAAAAACGTAGATAAATTACCTACCAGAAAAATGTAGCAGAAAAAGCAAGAGGAATTTAAAGATAGAGGTTGTATTATTGCTTACACATTTTGAACAATTTTTGTGAATAAATTGGTAATAATATCGGTAATTAACTTTAAATTAGGTTAGCAGGTGATTTCAATATTTTTATTGTTAACTTTTACATGGTTAACTTTCATTTTTCTTAAGCTTTAATACTTGAATGTATCACAAGGCGTAGACATATTAAGGAAAGGTTCGGGGGAACGAGGTGAAAAATCGTCACCTTTGATATATTTACGTGTTCATATTTTTCTTAAATTTACCTACGTAAAAACAAAAATTTTTCTAGTTTTAAAATTATGGCAATACATACATATTAGGTTTTCAGTTTTGAATTTGATTTTGTCACAATTTTTATTTTTCCTTGTTATTGAAACTATATTAAATCTTTTTTTACAAAAAAAAACCATAATTTCATTAATCGTTTGGTAACACTAAATATGTTGATCTTTTCTAGTTTAAAAACATTTTATCTATCACGCGATATATTATAGGATTGCCAATATAAGAAGTACAATTATTTCAGCAAAAATATATGGTTTCAAAAGGTACGATTTGAATTTTTTATGAATACAAAAAAAGGTGGTTATACATATAAGTATATATATATATATATATATATATATATATATATATATATATATATATATACCAATTTAACACAGATACAAATTTTCCATATGTTATCATTTTCAAACAAAAAATGAAAAGTCCGAAGATATGTATGTATGTATGTATAATGTATGTATATATATATATATATATATATATATATATATATATATATATATATATACATTATACATACATACATACATATCTTCGGACTTTTCATTTTTGTTTGAAAATGATAACATATGGAAAATTTGTATCTGTGTTTAAATTGGTATATGCGCGCGTAAATACACTGAACGGTATCTGAATTCTCTGTAGTTTTTTTTTTGGAATAAGTAAAAGAATGTGGTCAAAATTGCTATCAAAGTTACATCAACTTATGATCAAATTTAAACAAAATTACCTGTATAGTATGAATAAGTTGTATCTTATACATCGTATTAAAGAATAAATAGTTAACATGAATCATCTGCATTTGAAATTACTCAAATCATTAATAGTAACGAAAAATTCGAACTCACAAATCGATATTCTAACTTCTGAAAATAAAAACAGTAGGTACTTACTCTTTTAAATTTTTACAGTGTATAATTAGAAGAATTTATATATTACAAAACATCCGCATAAAGTTATATTAGAAATAATCATACTCACCCTAAAATTAATCTTATGTGAATAGCAGTATACTAGAATATTAATAAAATACCGGGAAGGAAAACCGGTTAGATATATTATAATAAATACCGAAAACTTTACTCAAAACATTGAGACAGACAACCACTGATATGTCTATGTGAAACAAATTGTTCTTATAACCTATAAAATAACTAACCTACCTTAACTGGAAAATGGCAAATCAAATTATGTATGTCTATGCCAACCAATAGTAATACACGAGTCTACGGCGTACTGTCTACTGCGCCATGCATCTTCACCTTTAGGTAATATTAAAAAGTGATGTAACAGAGTAGGAGCCTTGCATGATTATTGAACGGTTAAAGGTGATTAAACATCGTAACCATGCAACACACATTACTCGGACGGATATATTTGAGTGCATAAGCAGAAAAATAGATCTAGTGGCAACTGGCAACTAGCAGCCTGAAACTAATATTAAATAATAGCGTGGTAAAATTACACAAAATATCCGTAATATGCAGCAAAAAGTAAAAACCTGTTGGAAATTCAAATTCAGGTAGTTGAAAGGATTGTCTTTAATATGTGAAAATCTTTACAAATTCAGGTGAGCATTTTTCCGGAAAAACTTTGGTCGAAATTTTTTTAATTTATTTTTTCACTCTAATTGTTTAAATAATGAAAACGCAGACAAATGTTCAAATCAAAAATTGTAGGCAATGCATTTACCTAAGAAATTTATCTGAAAAGTTTTCTGATATCTTCATTAGTTTTTGAAATATACCAAATTTTCCTAAGAGTATTTTTAAACATCATCCATTTTCAAGTTTTTAATTTTATGATAGAAAATGAACAATGACTTGTAGAAAAAATTATTTCATATGAAATTTGCTACAAATTGAGGTATCTACAAGTACGTAAAAAAAAATTTTTTGTAATAATTTTTTAATGAATTATCACCGATTTTCCACATAAATCTCTCCTAAAAAATCGTTTTTTTTTTACTAATTTTCCATACTAAACATTAAGAAATTAAACAACTTAAGTATTTAACATTGTGTACTTAAAATATAATGATTCAATCTAAAAAATTTATTTGAAACTTTTTTTTGTAACTAGATTTTCCGAAAAGATACGTACGATTTTCCAAATGCTGCCGTTGAAATAAGCAAGTTCCAAAAGTTTCATTTGTGGTTTCGATTAGTATTTATGCCGATAAATATTTTTTATTTGTAAGGTATTGTTGTTGATTAATTTGTTCAGAATATCCCAGGCTCTTTTTATCATTGAATTTGCTTTTCATGAAAATTCTAGCAATTTTCCACGCAAACCTCCTATAACTATCATATTTTTGTCCAATATTTTTAATCAAAAAATTATAAAAGTTAAAAATATAATTATTTAATGGGCTAAGTATTAAAGACCATGATATAAGTGAATAAATAGGTTTGAACATTTTTCACTTTTTACATTTTCTTAAAGTTTACACGAAATTTTCCAAAAGCAAACGTTACTGCTCAGTCTTTCGGGAGTTTTATACTTCAGGTTCAGAAATTCATTGTGAATAATTGATGATTTTACCACGTAGTTTAATGAGTTAATATGTATAGACAAAAAGTTTTTACTAAAAATTTAATTTGTTCTGCTTCTACACAGAGAAAGAGCATGCGCGTTGGCTCACAAACCGACAGCGCGTAGAAGCAGCTGCCAACGGCTTTGTTACCTGTTCTTTCCCCTTCATTGTATACACCTCTCTCTTTCATACCTGAGGCATAGGTGTGTTCATTTATATCGCGATCACTTCTATATACCGTTATTATTAAACTGGTAAAGATCTGAATAACATAATGAGCACTAAAAAAAGTTATGTTAAGTTTTCTAAAAGACACCTGATTTTAGTACTTATTGTAAATAATTGTCTATTATTTAAAAAATTTGATATATACAGAAAATCTGTATGATAGTTTTGAATGTATATACTTCAAAGTATTTATAGTTAAAGTTTCATTGAAATATATTAATTTCGAAAAAAGATATAATCAAATGAAGTTTGGAAAAAACAAGAAAAATTAAGCATGTAAAAAAAAGAGATTTTAAAAAAGCATTTATTTAAAAATTAAAACATTGATCGCTTTGTTTTTGTAACAATAATATTCCATGATCATTTGAAATCTTAAATCCAAAAGGAATTTTCGCTGTGACAATAATTAATTAAATAGGAACTATAATTGTTTATTGACTTTTTACTACTCGTTTTTTTTATAAATAAATGGATTTTAGAGTTAGAACATTCATTTTTTCAAACTTGAAAGTATTTTTAATTAAAAGTTCAGATTTTTCTCTACATTTTAGATTGGTTTATTTTTTTTTTCAATGCATTACAACCTCCAAATAATTAACTTTTAAATCGGGCCATTAATAAATTCGGCTCAAGGAACGTTCGCGCGCACCGACGAATTGACCTCCGCTGAAATCAATTTATCTCGTAAACTTTGCAATTTACAGAAAAACTTTTCAGACATATTTTGTACATCAATGCATCAGCTACAAATTTCTATCTCAAAATTTTTTCGTGTATTTAATATTTAAACAATTAGAGTGGAAAAACAAAAACAAAATTTCACTCGACAATTTTCCGGAAAATTGCTTACCTATTTTTGTAAAGATTCTTTTATATTAAGCACAATCCTTTTGAATACTTAAATTCGAAATTTCTAGAGGTTTTTCTTTTTCGTGAAGCTATATGTGTACTTTGACCACGCTATAATAAGGTATTATATAAATGCTTGTAGTACTCTCCTATGGGTCTGATATGAGTATTACCTTAAATTATAAATAAATATATTTACATATATATATATATATATATATATATATATACTATATATATATATATATAATATATATATATATATATATATATATATATATAAATATATATATATATATATATATATATTTATATATATAACGCGATCCGTATATGGAAAACTACACATAGGAAAATTTTTTGAAAATTTTATAGTATACTAATGTCGATAGGGGCAACTCGACTAAAATATTTGCATTGATTGAGAAAACCGTCAAAACGAAATTTTTTCAAATGGAAACCTCCAATTTTTCTTATTTTGTAGTATCAAGCATCAAAAATTAAAGTAACTTTGTATAAGGTTATCTATACCTAAAATTTTTAGTTTTCAAAATGTTGCCAATTTAATATTTTTGTCCACGACTGTACTATAAAACATTCATTATACATGCGCTTCCTAAAGTGTAACACTACCTATTATTCACTAGTGAATAATGGTTCATTATTCACTGCATGACGTCACATTTAGGACGTATATCTAGAGAACAACATTTACATTGTTATGATATTATTATTGTTAGATTTTAAAACATTGATTTATCTATAAATTCAATGCCTTCGTTTATTTTCAATAATTGTTCTATTAATATTAATATGAATGAATGCAAAATTATCTATTTCAATTTTATCAGAGTGAAAGAAAGGAATGGAATCGATGTCAAGTGAAATAGTTGACGTTTACGTGAGTATGCAGTTTTCAGTGAACACAGAAAATGTTATGTCAACGCTTTTGATAACTATTTTTATTGTTGAAAATGCAGATTATTTCTAATTTTTTCGAGGAAGTCGTGGACAAAGTATAGTATTCAACTCGCACAAAATTACAATTTTTCACGCGGGTGAAAACTTCACCCTCGTGAAAATAGCGAACATTTTGTGCTCGTTGAATAATATACTACTATATGACGATTATGTCAAATTTCAAGAACTTTGGATCCGGCAAGACAGTAATGCAAAGAAATAAACCTCTCCTTAATAATGAGAATATTGAAATTGCCATCTTGGCATATTTCGCCGCATATCCAACATTGTACGTAAGACAAGCTGCATCAGAGACAGGGTTATCCAAGTCAACAGTTCATAGAATATTACGCAAACGAAAATATAAAGTCGATCATCTAAAAGAAACGTACAATAATAACGTCATTTCTCGATGGACAGGATCATCGAAAAGTTCTATTTCTCCGCCAAGGAGGAGAAGTGTTGCTATGCACTTTTCCGGCCGGCGGCAGGAAAAGTATTACTAAGCAAAAGATGAATAGGTAACCATGAATAAAAAATTCTCCAATTGAAACGTCATTTTCACTTTCAACCACTTCTCACCAGGTTGCGAATTATAACTATCAATTATTTTACTTTATATCTGTTATTATGGCTCTTCAATCGATTTGAAGAGCCATAAATACGACAAAAACAACTCCACCGCCCTGACAAAACATGAAATAACGAAAAACCACTAATTCAATTTCAATGAAACGAAAATATTAAAAACTGAGCCAAACACCAAAAAAGGGAATTTCTTGAATCGTTGGGAATCCAAAAAATATTAAATGTGCAATTAATGACAAGAAAGATGTAAATAATACAACCAAACTGTATGCTCCTCTACTATACGTTCAGAAATAACTGACCTAGCATCGCCGTTGACTGTGATAAGTATGTGTAGTAAAAATGTTTTATTCTCTATGTTTCATTTTAATTTGTTGATTATCTACGTTAAGGGTAAGAATATATTTTAGATGACTTTTAAAATTAATGTAATATACGTCCTTTAGTTTATAGATTTTGAAAAAGGCCATAAAATGGTCGAAACGTCAATAAACAATCAATTGCACGACAACTAAAATGCATCATGGTGTTAGGTCACACAAATGTGTGACCTAACACCAAGAACATATTACGAACAAAATATATACTCATATACATATATATATATATATATATATATATATATATATATATATATATATATATATATATATATATATACCTATAAACCTTTAAAAAATGCTGGTTATTCAAAAAGTTATAATCATTTCCTACAATAATTTACAGGGTCTACACAAATTATAAACAATTTTCTTTCAGTGTTTTTCAAATGCTCCTGGGGTACCTTTTTTATTGCAGATATCAATTAGACAAATTTTCATTATTTTTGAAGTAATTTTCATTTTTCTTAATAAAGTTATGTTTTGATATAAATCATTTTTGACATGGAAATTACAATTAATAATACCTGTCAAACCAAGCGTAAGCATTCTGTTGAGTTTTTGATTATGGTTATGTTTTCTAACGAAGATTATTTGAACCTAATAATTATTTATGGACAATGCCATAAGAACGTAAATCGCACTTTAAATTTGTTCAATGTGCGTTTTCTCACAAGAAGAAGCCCAACCAGGAAAATGTTACGGTTCGGCTATTTTTCAAAACAGCATTCAAATTTTTCTTGATTCGCCTTCTTCTTGTGAGAAAAGGTACATTGAACAAATCTAAAGTGCGATTTACGTTCTTATGGCATTCTCCATAAATTAGTATTAGGTTTAAATAATCTTCGTTAGGAAAATTAACCATAATCGAAAACTCAACAGAATGCTGACACTTGGTTTGATAGGTATTATTAATTGCAATTTCCATGTTATACATGATTTATATTAAAACATAACTTTACTAAGAAAAATCAAAATAACTTGAAACCTATCGATTTTAGGTATAGGACAATGCCATCTCAATCAAAATGAAATTACTTATGTCTACTATTATAACTTTTTGAATAACCAGCATTTTTCAAAGGTTTCTCCGAAATTTCATTCTTTTATGTCTAATAGTCACTGAGATATAAAGCGTCAAAGTACCACCCTTAAAAGGGTGGTACTTTTCAAAATGCAAATATCTCCAAAACGGTCATAGAGGGCCATAGATATTGTTTCATAAACTGACGTTAATTTTCAAAAAGGAATCTAAATGTGGAATAAAAAATGGGGGTTTCCATTTGAAATAAGAAAGTTGGTAGCTACTTCCAGTATAACCGGAAGTGGTAGAAAACTACCACTATTTTAAAAAAGTAGCTCATGGCTGAGAATCTTCGTGTGTAAATTTTTATAAGCGTATCATTTTTGCTTTTCCATATTAGGCTAATTGTCCCTTTGAAAAAAAGACCCTGTATTGCAGGGATTTGCTTCAGAGAGAAATTTGAAAATAAAGAAATCTATATTGGTATTGAAAACATGTATTGAATTCAATAAATTAAATACCTACAATTTCCAATTTTCCATGTTGATATTAGGTATAAGTTCCACTCAGTTTCTACATTTGAACAAAATGAATAGGTACATCAAGCAACAATCAAGCTTGCGAACACTTATAAGGAAATATCAGACGAGAACTACAATTGTATAACATTTTCGACACATGTATCCTACCATGTTTGGATTTACATAAACATTTATTTTAAAGGAGATTGTAACGAAGTTTAAATAAGTAAACGTAAGATCAATCAGATGTTTCTACAACAAAAAATAGTAGGTATATACTTTTTGATTCGATTAGGTATATAAGTTTAATGAAGTAAAGGAAAGACTTGCGAGAACTAATAACGCTTATGAATAATTTCAAATCTTAAATGCTTCCTTATTTTCAATATGGCTTAGAGCAAAGTCTGGCAAGATGGGGTAGCTAAGGATTAAAGCTCGAGAAATCATAGGGTTGCATATTTGTATGATCGTGTTCATTTGTAATCAGTTCTTTGGTTATATTTAATTACAAAATGAAATGAAATTAGGAACTTTCCTTGATGGCATTAGAAATGGAATAAAAATGTCTTAAATATGAGATATCACACCGTCTTGACCGATAGGTCGGGTAAGATGGAGTGGTCTTATAGGGTAAGATGAGGTATAGTTTTTCTTTTGATTATTAAGAAATACAGAACTCGCAAATATGCGTCGCTTCAGCATATTCATTGTCAACACCTTCGCAGCCACAATGAGCCCATTTATGACAGAAAGAACAAGCAATCCAACCTTTAGTAGACTCCAAATATAGCCCTGTGCAATACAGACTTGAAGTGTTTTCATGGTCATTGACAGTTTATTCAGACGATGATTGTCTAGCACGTTTTGTTGATTTTAATTTTTTGTGTGGCTTTAGCCAGTCCAGTCACTAGAGTTGTCATAGATGTGGAAGTGGCAGAAGATGTAGAGATAGCCATAGTTGTTATTGATGTCGTATTAGAGGCGGTCCTAGCATCTGCAGTTGTTGATATTTTCAGGGTTGTTGTAATGGGAAAAACCGATGTATGGACAACAGTTGGCGATGCCTTCGCCTTTTCTGCGTCTTGAAATTAATTGGAAGGAAGATATCCATTTAAAGGAACCTCAGTAAGCAGGGACGCAAAAAAGTCTGACTGAAAAACGCCATCTGTTTACTGCAATATAATCCTCAATAGCCCTTTTTATTGAATCCACTGACCATTTTCCTCGTTCTGATTTTCTTTTATAATTGAATACCATCCTTAAATAACAAAAAAAAAGAGTGATCAATATCATGATGGGCAAACGAGGTACCCCATCTTTTAAAATTTAACATCAATTACAAAAATAAGTATAAATATTTCATCAATATACAAGTTATTACCTGTTACTGCAGTTGAGTGCTGATAAGATTGACTTAAGTGCCACTTGAAACTCACAAAACAAAACTTTCATGCACTAGGTACCGAAAGTATTTTAGGAAATTTTAGTGAGAACGGCTTAAAACGGTTTTTTTTGACAATAGCACAAATACACGACCAGCGGCGGAGTTGTGACTCACACGACGGATAGCTGTCATGGCGACTTATGAATAGGCGATAAAACGAAAGTGATAGGTTACTTTGAAATACGTGAGAGGCCTGGTACCCCGTCATACCCATCACCTCGTCTTATCCGTCCTTCCCCTAATCAACCCAAACTAAGCAGTACATATTATATGCACAATGCATATATTCTTTCGTTAAAGACATCCCTGTTGATTCAAATGAATGAACTCATTTATCTATTGAACCATAATTCCATAATTAATGTTGTCTAACTGAACTCTTGAAGTACATACATTTGCTGATATATCCTGTCAAAAGTTAATTTCTAATAAGTGCGGAAAATGGCAGGTACTTTCCCGCACGAGAATGCGGTTGAACGACTAGCAGCGTAGTTCGTTCGTGCAGTCAAGTACGGAAAAAAGCACTTTTCACATGAGTGAAGAAGGAGCTTTTGAAGAATCAATCGAAAAATATTATAGGTATGTTTTGTTTAACAGGATTGATATGTAATACACAGAATGCAACAAGAATGAAATCAAAAAATAATCAGAGTAGAGCAAGATCCCAGAGCCGCTAGATGTTACTTATTTTCTCAGCAATAATATTTATGGGATGAAGTAGTGCTCGTATGTACTTTCAGTGTATGGTTACCTGCTACCTTGTGCTGACGGTCAATTTCCAGGTATCAGATGCTAAAGATGCAAAAAAACTCAACTCACTTTTCTTATTTTCTCAGTATTGATTTTTATATATGATACTCCGGGAACTATTTCGATACCTTATGCAAGCAGCCCGACCGATTGTATGGGCCAAACAACCCACCATGTCTGCAGACACAAACAAAGTGTCCCTATGAGTATGACAGTATGAGCGAAATGTCATGATTTGCTCATTTAAGCATGATAATGGTTATCTATGCGCGTCGATCTCCCTTCTATACTTACTGTCATGACATTTCGCTCATACTGTAATACTCAAAGAGGCACTTAATTGGTGTCTGGCAGGATGTTTGGCCCATACGATCGGTCTGGCTTCTTGCACAAGCTATAGAAATAGTTCCCTAATAGTAGGGGATCCCGAGATGCTAAATGGGGATTTACTCGAGCGTCGTGGGGACCCTTTGGATGGTTAGATGCTAAAACGAAAAAAAGGTTATATGATGTATGCCATTTCACTGAGGGGGGAAACGTGTCCAGATCTTCAAAAATGTAAAAAAAATCGTTATATAGACATACTCGAGCGCGTCAGATATTAATAGTTTATGCACCCCACATCGTCTCTGATAACGAAGGTAGGTAAGTTAATCTGCCGGCTTGCATGGTGCGGGGGTGACCATACGAGACCAAAACTCATCGCCGATATTCAAAGATGCAAAAAAAAATCGTGACATTTCCTTCAAAATAAAAATAAAAATTTAACCGTGCTCGATAATGTCAAGGTGACGTTTTCTTTTTGCAACTTTATTAGTCTCTTATTTCCTTATGCCACTTGCAAATCGTCAGATTAGTGAAATGCATACTCTTCTGCATGTTATTAACTCACCTTGCCCCAATCTGACGCGTTCGAGATTTTCGAATGATCGATTTTTTTTTACTAATCTGATCGGCTGCCCTAGACGAACGCCCCCATATTGAGAGTTCATGTATGGTGGGGATACTCAACAGGGTGCAAGGTTTCCCCCAATATGTTATTCTGCCGCGCTTGAGTAAATCCCAAAATCCCCGCTTGGGCTCCCCTACTATTACTATCAATTATTATCAAATCATAATTAATAGATCTCATAAGGAATCAAGGTACATTATAAGGTCTTTTTTGAAAATAAAATAGGAGTATATTTCTAATATTGCTAGATAAATTTTCTTAGCTCAAGATTAATCTTTCATGTCAACAATTATTATTCCGGTATTATCAGTGCACTGAACGAGCATTGATATGTCAAGTTTCTTTTAGTTCCCTTTCTAATATTATATTATTCGCCGCAAGGTTCGGAAATGAAGGAAACCTCAGTGCATAGGTATCATTCATAAAGGTCGGGATGAAACCTCGATTATAGTGGTTTATTATCAACAGAGTAGGTACCTATTGACTATGGCACTTAACGTACATTTACTCAAGATGAAATTGCACACATCAGTATGATAAGTTTCGTGTTAATTGTCATGTTCATATTGTAAGCAACATTTCTATTTCAGTATATGAATATATATCTTAAAAAGTTGTAGAATATGTCTGATTCTATAAGAATTTGATTTACACAATATGAAGTAGAAGTTGCATCTATCCATATTATTCGCTTTGTGCCAATTGTCATATTGTTGGCATCATTGCAGTTTCCGAATATCAAGAAAGCATTGGAAAGTTGTGCACTTGTCTGATTTTATGAGAAAATACTTAGTTTACACACGATGTAGAAGAAATTGAAAATATCAATATTACTTGCTTCGCGTCAATGGCTATATTGTTGGCAACATTGCTAAACTTACTATTTCCGAAAATCAAAAAGTATTGTAAAGCTTTACAATTTCTGGTTCTATTAGTAATTATTCAGATAGTAATGAAACATTTTTCGAGTAATGAAATAATGTCCGATTTGTCAATATAGTATATTAATAACACAAGCTATAAAACTTCAGGAGAAGGCACACTCATTATGATGTTTTAATAACATTTTGTGAGGACAAATGATAACGCATGTTTAATGAAAAAGAAAGCTGGAAAAATTATGTATTGGATTGTAATCGACAAGCACTCAAAATTGTAGAGTTAACTTAGTTATTTTGCCAAAGAATATCATTATTGGAGGCTCCGTGACGGAGAGGTTATAGGTAGCGCTATGCCGTCTTCGTTGACCGAGTTGGTGGGTTCGATTCCCACCGTATTCCTGGGTGTTTGTGTGCGTTCTGAGTTTTCAGTGGTTCCCCTCATTTAGTAATTTGATGGCTAATGTCCATAGATGACGAAGCCAAATTGTACGGGGGTCGGGCGGTGTGAGAGGGCACACGCCCACCTCTTTTTTTAAAAAAATATATCATTATTTATTGAACTGTAAGTGTATAGTAAAAAGATGAAAACATTGCAAATCGATGAATTTTTTGTGTAATGGTACGGATATCCCCATCCTAACTCCGGCCCCAGACACAATTTGTTCTTATCATTACATAATTTAACAATCAATTAATAAAAAAAAAGATCAACTCAAATCTGGACAGGTTCAACAACCAAGGATCCAGTGGGAGTCGACCTCACGAACGCAGATAACCCTATGGAGTGAGATATGTAAGGCCATGCCGCCGCTAATTAATGAATTCAATTCGTTTTGTTCCAGATTTCACGTTGTTTGGAACGTTGATATTTCAAGAGGGAAAACTAAAATTCTGAAATCGAAGACATTAAAAACAAATAAATGTTACCATTTTTCTGTGCCGTAATGTTTAATGGGCATGTGAGATGCCTATGATAATGATAATCATACTCAGGCCCCTCTTTCCCACTGGGCACGTCAAGGCCATAGGGGCTCTATAATAGTTATGTGCCCAGGGCCTCCAATAGGTTAAAGACGGCGCTGGATACTTATGAGTACTTAGAAGGAACTCTTTTGAATTCTTAACACAAGTTGTTTATTCTTTATTAACCCGTTGAAATTTGAGATATTTTTTTAAGCCTATCTCGAATTAGTATTTCATCCATTTGGTACTAAAACCTACTACCTTGGGTACTATCAAAATTTTGATATTTAACTTCGTTTATTAATTTATCCATTCAGTTAGGTATTTTCTATTCAACTGCATTTACTTAACCTTTCACATGACCTAACCTGAAATAAACTATTTTAAACATTGGTGGTTAGCTTATAATAAGACTAAAATCTTTCAAACTTTAAATGGTTACAGCGATACCACCAGTGGCGGATTTAGACATTTTCCGCTAGTAAGCTATTCAAATTTTGCCGCCCCTACCGACCTCTACTAGTTCACAATCATATTAATTATATTTTTTTTGTCAAAGAAATTGTAACTTCATGATTGTGCACATACTAATTACACCATCTTTTTCCTGCAATTAGTATAATTGTGAACTAGGGGATCGATGTGTCAGTTCCTAGATTATTTTTACAACCCACTGATTTAGGTAAGATTGCACAAGAAATTCCTTTGGGCATTTTTCTGAGATAATAAAAGATCAATCATCTACTAGTACTACTAATAAGGCGGGTGAAAGGTATACGTTAATACTTCTTTCACAATAATGTACTGGGTGGGCCAAATTCGAAGGGATTTTGGGATTGAGGTTACTTCTAGCATAGAGAGCAAAAACGAATAGACACATCCTGGGCTCTATTTTCGAGAAAACTTACATACGCTTCTCTTGCCCGAACAGAGCTCAAAAAAGTATAAAAATTCTCATTTTTGAGTATTTTTTCGAAAACGATATCTCCCGAATGGATAAACCGATCTTTATGATCTTTGGGTCAATCGACGCAGTTCGATGAGAAAGAGAGCTGAGTAAATTTGAAATTGATCGGTTTGGTAGTCTAAGAGGTATTCCAAAAAACATTTTTTTGAAAATTCAAATTTTGCGATTCCTCAAAATCGCCAGGCCAAATCGCCGCAATTCTCAGGAAATCTAATTTTTGATGTTAAAACATCGAGATCTGAAGAAAACTCCATTTTCGGAATTCGGATGAAAACAATAACTTTCCAAATTTCGAAAACATTTAATTTTTTGGAGGGAAGTCCCAAATTTGCCGCCCCTAAAATGTGTCGCACTAGGCTCCAGCATACTCAGCCTAGTGGTAAATCCGCCACTGGATATCACATAGGTATGACCGAAATCCTTGCCATTTCATACGACCCATTTTGGTGTAATTCCCATATGTTAGTGGTACTATGAAATACAGATCACAACTGTTTCAGCATTTTTTACTTGGTCAGTTTCATTTAAACTTGTTAAACGATGCAATTTGTCTAATTATATAAAAGTAAGACGAGAAATGCCTCACATCAATTGATATCGAGAGTGCGTACACCTTAATATGTGACGTCTGCATCAAGAATTCAAATGTGTATTTTCGTATCCGCGTAAAACCGGTAAAGTTGTTCTACTTTTTAATATTCTTCGATGGACTTCCACGATTTAACAAGAATTTATCAAAGTAACACAATCAGTGACTTGTGAACGACGAAATGATATTTCCTTATTTATTGCATTGTTTTCTACTTTGTGCTCTGACTGTTCATGTCGTTGTATCTATTCGTTTAGTACTACTCGGCCCAATTAAATTATTCTTTCAGAACGATCCTCCTTCAACTTCAGTCAGTAAGTTACCACCGATTCTGGAGTTTTTCCTTCAAAGGATTCAATCGGCTAATTCAAATTTTGTGCATGAGGATCTGAGTCGACCTCCGACTTGGGAAAAACCAGTGTACTCACTAAGTCCGGCAGAAGAAGTATTTTTCTATGGAATGCCTACAACTCCGTTACCACACGCCGCCGCCGTGATACAAGAAGATATTGTAACCACAAATAGATATGATAATTTTGAATATGAAGATTTAGGTAACACGACTGAAATTTTTTTCGAGAAGATTACTGGAAATCCCATTCCCACATTAACAAATGACAATCCATATGTTATTTATAAAGCAGGTGAGTTAAAAACGTTTATATTATCTTTTAATATTAATTGATAGAAAAATTAGAATAAATTCAGATTTTATGTTCATGTTCACACATTTGTAAAACAACCGGTTGTTTCAATTTTCAGGAAGTTTCCGACAGAGTACAGAGTAAAGTCGATTTTTATTATTGAAAAATTATCCATTAATAGTAATCAAATTGTGTTTTTTATTTCGCTAAATAGAAATAAATCAGTGAGACATTGCTCTCTTTCATTAATAACTTCAAGATAAGTCGAGGTTATCAATTTAAAAATTTTTAAATTAGTCACATTCCCTTCTTTCAATTAGGTATTATTAGTTTCGCATTTGATTATTTCACAGATATCTTTCAAAAAATGATAACTTCTGTCGACTGTTCGCTGATTAATTGGTGGAATATTTCAATTTTGAAATTAATGAATTGAAATAATACATTTGGCTTAATTCCCACTGATTTGTAATATATACTAGATATTTATATTTCGAGATACTATATCATTTTTAAAATCTATAATACTCTTTAAAATGTATCCCGAAACATAATGTGGCGTACCTACCTAACATATCGAAATTTCCAGTAGACATACCAAGCCAAGTACATTCATTTTAAACATTGATTAAATAATTGAATAATACGGAATAAAATAAAACTTAAGAAAATTACGACAAAGAAATTAAAAAATTGATTATATACTTATATATGGGTATGTGTATATATATATATATATATATATATATATATATATATATATATATATATATATATATATATATATATATATATATATATATATATATAAAATATATATCTAATATATAAAATTTTCGTGTCACGGTGTTAGAAGTTAAACTCCTCCGAAATGGCTTAACCGATTCTCATGAAATTTTGTGTGCATATCGGGTAGTTCTGAAAATCGGCCAACATCTATTTTTCATCCCCCTAAATGTTAAGGGTGGACCTCTCAATTTTTTATTTTCATTTTTCAGACAAATTTTTTTGTTCTATTTTTTTTATGATACAGCATTCAAAAATACTTACAACCCTGAATTTTCACCCCTCTACGATCAACCCCTATTTTTTAAATTATAAACTTCAATTTCTTTGGCAAGATTTTTATTTTTATTTTGTCATGACTTCATTCAATTCAATTCATAATACTCTCAATTTTTAACCCTTTTACGATCATCCCCTATTTTTCCATCGCGATTTGAATTTTTTTTTATTTTATCCACAGATCCGTAATAGGGTTGCAAGATGGCAATCGAAAATAACAATAGTCGGTCTGAGAATAGGTCGTAATATATTTGTCATACCCCTAAGTGATAGGGTGGTCCACCCCAAACATTTTGATAAATTTTTTAGACAAAATTTTTCATTTTTATTTTTGTATGATGTTGCATTAAAAATTACATACAACTCTAAATTTTCATATGGCAGAACAACGTTTGCCGGGTCAGATAGATTGATAGATAGATAGTTAGATAGATAGATAGATAGAAAACTATCTAGATAGATCTATAGATAGAGATGCATCGGCAGATAGATGAATAGATAGAAAGATAGATAGATAAAAATAATTTATATGGCAGAACAACGTTTGCCGGGTCAGATGAATTGATAGATAGATGTATGGATAGAACGATAGATAGATAGTTAGATAGATAGATAAAAATAATTTATATGGCAGAACAACGTTTGCTGGGGCAGCTAGTATATATATATATATATATATATATATATATATATATATATATATATATATATATATATATATATATATATATATATATATATATATATTATATATCTATATATATATATATATATATATATATATATATTATATATATATTATATATATATATATATATATATATATATATATATAACGAACCCTCAAGGGGAACTAGGAAGTGTTCGCTATAAGCGAGTGGCTGTTATAAACGATTTGTGAATTTTATTTCAAAATAAACATTATTTTTTACTTAAAGTGTCTACTAAAACATTTTATTTATAAATAAACATGAGTATTTTATCACAATATCGAGCGAGTTTGAAGCATCTAGAGCTACCTAGAGATTTAAATATTAAAAAAAATTGTTTGAAGCATTTTTGCTTATAGTGTGTTTCTAGAAAGTTATGAACATTATTCCATAAATATTGGGCACCGTATATATATATATATATATATATATATATATATATATATATATATATATATATATATATATATATATATATATATATATATACCAGACGTCTTAAAAATCAAGAAAATCGTGGTTCTCAGAAAGTATAAAATGGATTCAAAAACCAGTCCTCCACCTCACTACTGACTTTTTTACCTACAGTTCAATAGTCTCTTATTTTTGGGAAAAATACAACAATTTTCATCGACTAGAAACAATCAACTGATTCAGCTATTAGTAGGTACTTGATAATTGATAAGGAGAAACAATGAGTGAATTTTAAACGTGTTAATAGTATATTACATAATAAGTGTGGTAACTAGGTTTTTAGCCCACGCTAAGTGAAGTTTAAAAAACGAGCCGCAGGCGAGTCTTTTCATTCACTTAAGTGTGCTAAAAACCTTTACCACGCGAGTGATGTATACTATTTTATCTACAGCCGTTCGTTTTGATTAAATACAAATTAATTATAGTCTAAAATTTTCCAACTTTGTCACCAGCAATGTTTTAACTTTTTTTATTGTTATGAAAATTAGGATGTCATAGCGACAAAAAAAAGCAACGCCACTTTGAAGTTGTCAGTCAAAATGTCAGTCGAAAATATGGAGATTTCACGGCTAGTTTTACCGCACTAGTGCGTTAAAATGATTTTTACCGCACTAGTGCGTTAAACTGATTTTTACCGCACTAGTGCGTTAAAGTAATAGTTACCGCACTAATATGGGTGTGTAAAAACATAATTTACGCACGGTTGTAGATAAAGTATCAAACAAATGCTACACTTCCGAATATCAATTATTTAATAGTAGTAGTTTTTGCGTAGATAATCTACTCATTGCTTTAAGTTGACTAAAGAAACATTCAAAGCTCTTTTGTGTATAAAATATTCTTGACCTCTAGCCAATTTCTAGTTATTTTGATTGTATTGCATCACTAAACAACTGCGGTTACAATAACTCTTGCCTTAAAAAAAAGAATTGGCAATAGAAAGGGTTCCTTTATTTGGGTAAAATTGAATTTTTTTTCATATAAGAATCAGTTTCTTGAATCATGTCATTTTTGATTAATCTATCATCTGTTTTTTGGTTCCATGTTTGTTTCGATATACCTGAAAGTAGAAAGATCCGCTATAAACGGAAGCAATAATACCATATCAGCCAAAGAGAAACGCAATCGCACTCATCTCCGGAATATAAGTAGCAAATTAATAATCAGTAGCGGCGAAAGTATTATTTCAAATAATATTTTCAGTTCTAGTTAATGTAAAGGAAATTTCCCATTAACATTAACAATAAATTTATAACAAATGTTGAATTGACTTTAACCTATGAATTAAGATACTTTTGTGATTTGGATTAGATATATTTTCTAACCCCATTTCACATTATTGTTTAAATTTTTGATACCAATCAATTAAATCACAAATAAAATTGAATTAAATTTTATTCAAGTTTAGGGGAGACCGAGTACAAAAGTAACATTTTGTACTTTGCCTTGGTTTCTCGTTAGGTGTTATTATTTCGGTGAAATTGATATAGCCATACATAAATTCCGTTTATATTCTATACATTAGCATCTTAAGTCACCTTATTATTGTGTTTTTTGCATGAATCACAGAAACTTTTAAAAAATTTGTCATTTGTTACTTTCGACCACGTTGGCGGGCCGAAAGTAACACGTTGTGGGTCGAAATTAACAGGGCAAATGGGTTTGTTTGTAATGAATATGATATGACAAATTTAATCAAACAAATATTTATTGGAAAATTCAGTGTCAGTCTTCTCTATTCAGACTCGCAATTATGGCACACATAAGTCATTGACGCATTCAGTACCTATGAGACCACATTTTACATTCGAAACAATGTAAACTTTGCTCATTCAGTCGACTATTGCAAAAATTTTCTAAACAAACGAGGTAGAAGCAATCTTCGTAGTCAAATTTATTTTCCTTGTCTACAACTGCGCTAGTATTTCTAGCTTAAATTTTTTTTATATATCTATGCAATGTAACATGGCAGACGTTCAATTTTTTTTTGCTATGGCTCTAATTTTTTCACCATCATTAAAATGCTCTTCAGCCGCTTTTCGATAGACTTCCATGTTAGTTGTTATTCGTGAGGTGGTTATTATGCGTTGTCGCGGCGTTTGGTTGAAATAAACACACACACATAAAAAGTTTACTTAGAGTAAATCAATACGGGGACAAAAGTAATATGTTACTTATGTATCCATAAGGCTGCGTTACTTTTGTACCCTCAGCATTTTTGTTAGAACATGAAAGATAACCCTGAAACGGAACATGCTAGACAAAAACGAATTTAGGCACTGTAAAATCAATCTAATCTAGTATAATTATGCAAATATTCAGATTAATATCATCCCTTTAATACTACATAAACATTCAATAAGTAAACGTCAAAAAATTTATTTTTGATTTGTGAAATCACGTAGTGTCCTCTCACACGATCTAACAGTGCGTGGCGCGAGCGGCGATTTAATGCAACTGAAGGTGGCGCCACTGGCTATCACCTGACAGCAGCTAAGTGGTGTTTTGACAATTCTTTAAACCTACAGAGCATTTGTTACTTTCGACCCGCCGTTACTTTTGTACCCGGTCTCCCCTAATCCATAGAAGCATTGATTAATTTTAGTCTACCATTTTCGAAATTTTGTCGTTCTATCTGCTTTCGGTCCATATGATAAAGATTATAGTTAGCGTCCTTTCTGTTAAGGGGCATCCATTAATTCTTCTTCTTGTGGTGCCGTACCCGGTTTCGGGTGTAGGCGACCTCTCTACAACTATTCGTGCTGTGCGTGATACAGCGATACACGAATAGAAGGGACCTACAGTTTTACGACGGTTCCGAACGTCTTTACAGAGAGGCTTCACTAGGCAGAATACTGCTCGGTGGTTTGCCATTGCCTTCCGAGAGGTGGCTCCGCATTAATTCGTTGGTTCGGCCGGGATTCGATCCATCGACCTTCTGTTCAGTAGCCCAACGCACTGACCACTGAACTACGGAGCCACTATCCATTAATTACGTGAGATAATTTTGGCGATTTGTCGATCCCTCCTCCCCTCTTGGTGAGATTTTGCTCGATCCCCTTCCCCTCCTCGAATCTCACGTGAGATTTTTTGAAATGCGTATTTATTATGTAAATGAATTAATATGTGCTCGATTCCATTAGATTTATTTAAAGAAACCATTTTCTTATATTTTTTTCCATTTAAGACTAATATTTAATATGTTTAATGACGCATCATAGAATCACAATGAGATTTAACAATGAAATATATAAATAGGAACGACTAAAATTTGTAAAAAAATATTCACTCTAATTCAATCCACGGAGACTCATGTATGATCTCAAGAGTGACTACTACTTTTACACTTTTTATTTTTTTTCAGTGAAAATTATTAGTGCATCATATATTTATTATAAAAGGTTATAGCATTATTTTGTATGAATAATCTTTCCATCGTATGGTATATGAAAAAGAAATATTCTTTCCAAAAAAAGATGTATTTACTGTTAATAAATATTCATCAGAGCATAATTAAGCCGCGATGAATATTATTATGTATGATTTAGCCATATTTTAGTAGAGAAACATTTTTTACTTGATATAACCCAGTTTTCTAGCAATTTTATACTGTTTCTTGCGGAAAACAAAATTCAGATATGATGAACAAGAATAAGGTTATTCGAAAGTGTTCCGCTATTGGCCCCTATGAGCTTATGAAAGTTGTAGCTTAATAATCAATGATCCGCATAAACTCATTCGACAGTAGCAAAAGCAATATATTTTCTGGGATTCGAACCCAGAACTAACCATGCCAGAATCAGTCTCCAACTAATTCACATGGATGCAGGAGGAATTATTTGCAAATAGTGAGCGACCGAAGTTTCGGTTTCGGCCTAGTTTCCGCAAAAATAGTATATTACACACCGAGGTGGGAAGTGATTCATTCCTGTCGTGAGATTAGTTAGTTATAATATAACTATAATCTCGAGACAGGAATGAAACTTCCTACCGAGGTTTGTATACTATTTTATTTACAACCATCATATTTCCATCAAAATTAATAAATCTCTGTTTCGTTATGAACATACCTAAAATATTACATTTAACGCGGTTTTCTCAGAATAATCAAGTAAATATATTTTTACCGTGACTACGTGGTATACAATTGTCACTAATATAAATAAATGTCAGATGAAGTCAATGAATGTCAGATAAAGTCGGATATTAAATTCGCGAATAATAAATTGAAAAACATGTCTTCCGACGAAGAATGTATGGATTGTACCCCACCAGAAGTACGACAGGCTGCTCATGCAGCAGTCCAGGGCTTGGTGCCAGAGAAAGTAAGCATCGGTATCTAAAAGCTACTGCATTATATAGGAAGTGGTGCAAAGAAAAAAAGGTTAAAAATATCGGTTCCGAAAGTGTACTCCTGGCATATTTTGGAGAACATAATAGACAAAAGAAGCCGTCTACTTTGTGGGCAATGTACAGTATGATACGAACGATGCTAGAAATTGAAGAAAAAACTGATATTTCCAAACATGGAAAACTGCTAGCCTTCCTAAAACGATGAAATGTGGGCTTTAGGCCGAAGAAATCGAACGTATTTTCGAGGAAGAATATACAGGATTTTTCAAATAAAGCTCCAAATAATCTTCTACCGATAAAGGTAAGTTATTTGTGATTCTTTAAATAACTATTTAAAAAAAACCAAACGTGTTTGAGCTAATACAAATATACTGGTATTATTGTATTTTTTCTTATTGTTTTAGGTAGCATTAATAATAGGAGTATCTGGAGCTTGTCGGACGGACGAATTAGTGAAAATGAAAATGTTGGATAAAATATAGCTTTTTTTGAAGAAAAAATTTCGATTGAGATTCCAGATTCTAAAACACATTCAAATAGATCGTTTTTGATTACTGATTCAGTATGGGTGGAGATCATTCGAGACTACATAAATTTGAGAAAAACATAGAAATCGATAGATTTTTTGTTCAGCTCAGAGGAGGAATAGCAAGAAATTAACCAATTGGACACAATACAATAGCTAATTTTCCCCAAAAAATTGCTACTTTTTTGAATTTAGAGAATTGGAAAGGCTTCACAGGACACGCACTCAGAAGAACCGCCGCTACGTTACTTGCCAACAGTGGTGCAAGTGTAGGTACTCCAATTAAAAAGGCTGGGAGGATGGAAATCTAGTACTGTGCAGAAGGTTATTTGGATGTCTCTATAGAGAATAAAACGAAAACTGCCACTATGCTGTCCCAATGTGCCATGTCTTCTGTAGCTATTGCAAGTAGTTCACAAACCTCAGTCATTCAAAATGAAATTAATTTGTTGCCTAAAGAGACAACTATTGGAGGGTCCAACGCTGGTACAGGCCTAAATATTTCAGTAAATCCTTACAATAATTCAAATTTAACGATTAATATCAATAAGTAGTTTGTTGTATTTTAGTTCATTGTTGTATTTTATTGTTTGCCATTAAATAGGTATTATGAAATTTGTCAAAAAAATGTGTTATTAAAAAATTTAACTAGAATAGATGAAATGAGGGCGGGAAATGAGGGCGGGAAGTGAGAGCGGAAAGTAGAATTGTGTAATGTGACACTTCCCAACCTTCAATGACGTTAGTAATGACAACATTACATATATGGTTGTAAATAAAATGAATTTTGGCTTAGTTTCTTTAGTTACTGAATTCGAGAGGTTTCGCGCTGCGATCGGTCATATTCGGTGCACTGAACTGCAAACGAGTAAAAACTAGTTTCGGCCGGACACTATTTGCAAAGTAAAATGTTAGAAAAACAAACGAATTAAATAAACATAAAAATTCACTTCTCAATCAGTGATCATTATTTGTTGATTCTTATATTTATAATTTAAATATTGTTTGAATTATATTATTTATTCAGTTTCTGGAATATTTATATGAATATAAAAGAGGTAGGATCAAACAGTAGCTATCGCTAGTTACTTTTGAACATTTATAGATTCATGAATTAAAAATTTCACTTCCTACGCCACTGATGAAAATTTAGTATCCCAATAATAGCAAAATCTAGGCCACGTCCACAAACATTGTTCTTCTAGTGCAAATAAATGAATATTTTAACATACATTACCATTCATCACCTTCTCTAGTTCAACTATCAATCAAATATTCATATCTACTTATCTTCTCGGTGTAAATTGTTCTGTTCTGTCTGCTGTAACCCAAATTCAGATAAAACGAATTTTACCTTTTCGAAGAATACATCTTGACAATCAATTGGCGACGATCAGTCCAGTCGTTTCTTCCGATCACCTGCATGTAGCGGTTTTTACAGTTTTTGAACTCCTTGCAGATAGATTGGCACAATTCCAGATATTTGATATATGATATTGGTGTATTCGGTTTTAATACCAGACTGTTTCTTATTAATATGGTAACTATTTCGTTCATGAAAATCACAAGTTGCGTATTATTGGCTATTCTATTTTCACCATGGATGATAAGTGCTGCACCAGTGACGAGAAGAAGATATGTTTTAGTACCCACCAGGTATGACGCACTTCAAATATAATATATATATATATATATATATATATATATATAAATATATATATATATATATATATATATATATATAATATATATATATATATATATATATATATATATATATATATATATATATATATATATATATATATATATATATATATATATATATATATATATATATATATATATATATATATATATATATATATATATATATATATATATATATATATATATATATATATATATATATATATATATATATATATATATATATATATATATATATATATATATATATATATATATATATATATATATATATATATATATATATATATATATATATATATATATATATATTTAACTTCTTATTTTTTGGTATTTATTTTTGCTTTGTCATCTTCCATTTTCCCGAATGTTCCTCTATCTTTCCATCCCACTTACCTATATTTGTATTATATTTTGCTTATATATTTGTATTATGTCTTTATTCTCCCCTTCATATTCAAATGGGCAAACCATTTTATTTTTTGCCTCTTTTTGTATTCTAATATTATTGATACATGATGAGTCAGTTCCTTGTCTACTGTTTCCCTTGTTGTTCAATCTAATATACTCAATTATTATAGTGCACAGTTCTACCCTCAATTTCTCAAGATCCTCACAAACATTATATTCATCCTTTATTCAGCTTCTGTTTTTTTTTCACATATTAATTTCTTCTTTCCTTACTGCCAAATATCATCTATTCAAGTTCTGTTTCATAGATTATGGTATATTCCCACTCTTCCCCACTCTAAAACCTATATCAGGTGCATTTTTTGTATGGTGAATAATATCTTGAAAGAATATAGTGACAACCAATTGAGTTATCATAACAGAAGACATCTAAAATACTTATTGCTATAAGAAACAAAATGAAAACTATTGTTTTCAAGAGACAGTATACATGATGAAGCCATAATAAAGGCAAAACACTGTGTCATGTTATGAAATTTAATGTAAATCTCTTAAAAGCAGGTATTTGTATTTCGTTTTTCATGTCATCTGAATTTTACTGATAAATCATAGCTGAGTCGTTTGAATAAAACAAAATACCTAGTAAATATAAAATTGAAAAATTTTGATTATTTTCTAGTCTTCTATATATTATACGTATGTATAAATATATATATATATATATATATATATATATATATATATATATATATATATATATATATATATATATATAATATGTATATATATTATATATATATATTATATATATATATATAGATATTATATATATATATATATATATATATATATATATATATATATATATATATATATATATATATATCCTCTATTTTGCAGGAATAATAGACCGTTGAGAGTGAAACATAGATTTTATTATCGAAACTAGTTGATGTTTCGTCATGAAATTCGTAAAGTTTCAAAACATTTTAAAGAGAAAAATTATTATGACATTCGTTGACTATGAAAAATTGAATGCTTAATTAATGGTTACGAATTTCGAAAAAAAACATGAATGGAATAATAAATTCTATATTTCACTCTGAAATGTCTATTATTGCTAAAAAGAAATCACGTGATCAGCTGAGCCCCTTTACTAAGATCGTATTTTCCACTCAGATGGAAGCTAACGAAAAAGTTCAATAGAGATAATCAAGCTGATTAGGCCTACCACGAAGTGCACATCGTATTGAGTGAGAACCAGATTTGAACGGAAAATAGTCACTGGCTAGGCTAGGTGAGGTACGCAAATTCTCAAAAACCACAGGAAAACAAGAAATGTCGGCGATTGGAGAAACATGTGAAACCTCCAAACGTTATTTTCCCAACATGAACTCAATTCTTATACAACTCAACTTTGGGGATGCAAAAACCTTCGAAAAACCGTTTTTTAGAATCATGCTCCTTCAAAAAAGCCGTAGAAAGCTTAAATTCGGATATGGTGTACAACAATATTTGTTTTGACTCAAAAACAACCCCAGAACCAAATTTCAGCTCGTTTGGTCTGATCAGATCTTCTGGAGATACCAATTTGTCAACAGATATCAAAACTTCTCTTGCACATCACTGTTAACTTTCGATATACTGCGGTGATCTCTTATTTTCGTAAATAAGACTACTGATAACGAAGAAAAGTAAATGTCCGGCGACTTAGAAGTCTTCTTGTCTCTAACTTTAAATATTGCTATGCATCGTGAATAATCGTGATAGAGTTTTGGGAATCTTGTAATTATGGATGAACAGGAAAAAAGCTCTGTGGAATTATTAAATCCTAGTATAGGCATGATCATTGTAAATGTGAAATTTGAATTTGATGATATTAAGTGGTAGGAGTTAGTTTGCCGCAAGACGTGTCTGATTTTGAATAAAATCAATCATTATGGGGACAGGTCTGTTATTTTCTTCTTCTGAATTACGTAATATTGTTGATTCGGAATCTATTTGTGCAATATCATATAATTGAATTTCTTCAGGAATTGAATCCAACTATCGTGACCAAATTACATCATCCACAAAGATTTCATAGAAAGGCAGGCAGTACTTTATTTGATATTCGTTTTTATCTATGAAATTACATCCGGCATTATATCCAAGTGAGTGAAAGTTAGGCCCTTTTACATCAATAATATGGGCTGGGCTGAATCTAATGTGGATCATAAGAAGTTTATACGATCTCCTTTCAATAGTATATACCAATATAATACAATAAATTATCTTAAAATTGAGTTTGTTATTCTTATATGAGATATAACAAGTTCCTATATAAGCAGCCAGACAGATCATAAGGATATTAAAACAATGGTTAATAATAACAAATTTACCAAATAACCATTGTTTTAATATGTTTATTAATTTACACCAAGTAGCGGCCCAATCAATTCAAAAGATCATGAGGACCAAATATCCCCCAGACACACATTAACTATTAACTGTACCTATTAGTATAAGCGCAAGGACATGGATCAGTATACGTACGTTTGTGTTTAGTATATAGTATTTTATAGTTTCAAAAAATATCATGTCACAGGTGTTTTTTGTGAAAATTTTGACGTAGGTACAATATTGTTTGAGGAAGAAAATAGTTACAAAAGTACGTATCCTCAAACACAGAGCAGGCCAAAGAAGACAGTAATTATAGATGGGAGATCAACGTGCATAGATGATTACTCTCACTCGTAAACGGTCGAATCGTGTCCTTGCGCTCATGCTCATAAGGACACTAAATATGTGCCTGGGGATGTTTTCCCCTCACGGTCGGTCTGACTGCTTACAGACGTATTGAAATAATACCCTGATGAGTATCATAAATCTAGACTGAGAATATACGTAAAATTCCATTTTTTTTTGGAACCTTCAAAGCGTCTGGCAAAGGCTTCCTTCCGACGGGAAGTGTCTAGCAGTAAGAATATAGCAGGTATGCATACACTCAAAGTAAATACGAACACAACTTTATCCCATACATATTATTGCTGAGAAAATAAGTGATGTATGAGGGCTCTAGGATCTTAAACTACCAGTTTCTGGATTCTATCCTGACAAAATGCAAAGCATCTTCCTAGAAAGTAACCGGAAAAGTAATTTTTTTGAACCCTAGGGCAGACCCAAGTGACCTGCTGGAAAAGTGCTCCAAGTTTTGTCTATGTGAAAGCCTTACCTGATCTAACGATAACAAAAACTCCACGATGAAGTCTCATTATCCTTGTGCATTTACTTAAAGATAGGTGAACAATCGCGCGACATAGAAAAATTAACCCCCTGGAGCGCTTTTCTACGCCAGGGGAGGTTCGGACCACCAAATGTGGCATATCATTAGACAGGTCTTGCCAAAATGTATCCAAATCACATAGAGCAGATTAGTGATTTTTGAGGTTATTTCGATAACAAAGGACGTCTCGCTGAAGCTGAAAGTTCAATTTGTTCTTAGTATGTGACAATATTTCAATACTACACAGTATCTTTGAAGATAGTTTTAATGATAACTCATAGACAATCTTTATTATTTCAAATACTTTTCATCTACTCATTCTGCTCTTTCATTTCAGGAGCGACCCCCAAAGGACAGACATTAATCCAGAAAGCAGACAAGGAGGAATAATAGCAAGTTGGATCCAAAATTCGCCATTTTTTCCTGTAGAAGTCAGCGTCCCACAACTCATATCTAACGCTGCTAGTGGAATACAGAACTTGGGACAAGGTGTACAAAATTTCGGTCAAAACATTAGCCAAGGATATCAAACCTGGATTTCAAATCTTGGTCAACGTTTCCCTATTATCAACAGGATACCTATATTGAATAATAACCTAAACAGGCCACAGAAATACATGATCCTGATTCCTGTAGATCAGGAACATAATGCCAACAAGGTTGCTTCAAACCCTCCTTCAGTGCCATTACCTGATTATGCTGAAGTCTTCACATATCCTTAACGATAAAACGCTTCAAATTTATAAAAATTAACTGAAACTGAGTAGATTGCTATGAAGTTTTATGACTTGAATAACATTTAACATTCTTAAATGTGACATAACTATGACTTGATGAAGTGCAGGTAATTACACTAGATGCCACTTGATAAGATAGTTTTCATATCGAATTGGAAAAAAATTAAGAGCATTTATTTATATTTTACTTCTGTTTCGGTTTGGTTCTGGAATAGTCTCGAATAAAAAATCGAAAATTATAAGTACTAACTGAGATTGAATTCTCGCACATCACTTGGTGAAACATCATAAAGAATAAAGTATAAAATTTAAAATAAAAAACACTTGGCTTATGTTTCACAATATAAAAAAAATATTTAGATACTGTATTTAGCAGTAACGAAAAGTCGACATGTTTCGAGTTATAAACTCATTATCAAGACAGTCTTGATAATGAGTTCATAACTCGAAACAAGTCGACTTTTCGTTACTGCTAAATACAGTATCTAAATATAATTTTTTTTATATTGTGAAACATAAGCCAAGTGTTTTTTATTTTAAAGTTTATACTTTATTCTTTATACTTACTTACTAGGTATCGTTACTTATAACGTAATTTTGGCTTAATAGCATTAAAATAACTCGAAATGGAGATGCATATTGATATTCTTTGATATCCTATTTGTTTTAAAAACATCTCCTAAAATGAAGAAGAACTATTTTATACCATAGCCATCTTCTGTTTCTATTATGGTTAAAGTTATTGAATTTTATAAGAACTGTTATTATTTATATTATGTGAATATTTATTTTTATTTATTTAGTACCATTGTTAGATATTTTTAATGGAATTAAAAATATTAATATCAAAACATTTTTTGTCATTTACCTATTTGAGCTCTGACTGGAAAATTATTACTAATGTATGAGGTGCATAGTTTTCAATATTTGTATTTTTTGTTAAATTTTTTAATTGTTCAAATTGGTAATTTTTTATCATAATTCTTGAACTTTGATGACAAAAGCGGTTCTTCATTCGAGTTGGGATCGTCAAAAGTTACAAGTGAAAACTGGTAGTGATAAAACCATCAAATAAAGTGTCAAAGCAGTACAAGATTTACAGAATAATAATACTAAACTCTTGAACGAACAGTTCTAATAAATAAACCCAATATAAAATACGCTATCAAAAGTACTAAAGCTCAATCTAGTCAATGCTCACTTGAAGCATTTATGAATATTCAATATGTGAGTTCATTGCCTAGAGTCGTACTTCTAGAAAAATGTTCATCTTAGTAATCTTGTGAATCAAACACAGTCCAGTAATGAAGAAATTCAACACAAGTGAATTAATTAGATATAACGGATCATAAATTGAGCACAGACTGAGAGAACAGTTTAGATTTTTTAATTTCTGAAGTTTACAAAAAATAACGCTTTTCAATAAACATAGAATTTCAAATTCGACATGTAGTCCAGGCAACGAAGACGAAATAAGACCAAATAGCGGAAATAATTCATGTAGAAGCCAATTTTGGCACACTTGTAGAAGAAGGTGTCCTTAACAACATACCAAAAGTTCGGAAGGGTGGGGGTGGAGCTAACGGTAGGGGGGGCCCCTAAAGGTCCCTTTTTTCAGTTTTTCATTATTAACTCGAAAACTACTATCTCTAGTGAAAAAATGTTCATGTACTAAATTAATCCACATAAAATTTTCTTCAAAAAAGATTTTTTACACTTTTCTGCTAGGATCAATGCTTGAGGAGATATGGAGGAGGGAAACGGAAACTTAAAAAAAAAAGTTTTTATTGTTAAAAATTGAATGTTTATTGTTAAAAGAGAAATGCTTATTGTTTAATTATTCAATTTACTGCGTGCACGTGTATTCAGTAATATGACTGAAGAATTGCCTGCGGAGGGGAACACAGTGTAATGTGCATCGTAAGAGACTACGTTAGGGGAGGAACGTTGGAATGTCTGGGCTCCCCTTGACAGATCACGCCTACAGCCGAGCTATTCGGGGACATTTACTTGTTCACCTTGTTTTATGCCCAATTGTTCTGGAAAGTGCCAATGTTTCAGAGGAAGAGAAGAGGTAGATCTTGCTTGACTATGCTAACCAACATGGAGGAACTTACTTCAGACAAAGTTAAAGAGAATGTTTCCTTGGTGCAAGCTTAGACAAAATCTCAGAATCATCTGGATTCCCTCAAGGATAATGGGCCTACCGCTGCTTTGTGGGTTCAGTACTTCCACATGGTTACCTTGATTGAACTTGAGAATTCTGAGCGTCGTGGTGTTTGGGATGACCACTTGGCATGTGTACATCAAATGATCCCATTTTTTCATGCAAGTGGGTACTTCCAGTACGCAGAATATGTCCATCTCTACACATGATATGATATAACTGAAAGCTAACCATCCGGAGGCGTTGAGTTTGCTGAAAAGGGATACTTTACTATTAATTGCGCAAGTATTTGGTCGGATATGGTTATAGAACAAACATTTATGCGATCCATGAAAATTTCAGGTGGCCTGACGCGAGGAAGAGGAATTACTGATTCTGTACTCGCGAAGTGGGTTTGTGGATCACCAGGAGGCACCGCCATCTGCACGTCATTAGAGTAGTTCGCTGTAGTAGTTTTCGCAACTGGAGAGCAACACGTTGATGGGTCAAGGGAGAAGATGAGCTACTTAACACGAGACCCTGTGGCACCCGACTCTGGTTTGGACATGATCTTTTGCCGATGCACGACTGGGTGCGCTGCTGTTGCCGCAAATCAGGGATTGTCTACTCCGTTACCTGCGGCTGCTTCGGCTTATGTACAAACGGAGCCCCCGTCAGAGACATCGTCGATGACGACGAAAGTTAAGATTTCGACATACAAGATACATCTTTAAACACTTATTATTTCATGTTTGAAAATAAACATCATTTTCAACAACAAATACTTCATTTTAAACAATAAATATTTCATTTTTTATAATGAACATTTCATTTATAACAATAAACATTTCATTTTTAACAATAAAAATGGTTTTTTTTCAAAATTTTCCATTTCCCCCCTCCATATCTTCTTGAGCATTGATCCAAGCAAAAAGGTGTATGGAACCTTTTTTGAAGAAAATTTCATGTGGATTAATTTCGTACATGAACATTTTTTCACTAGAGATAGTAGTTTTCGAGTTATTAACGAAAAACTGAAAAACGGGACCTTTAGAAGGCCCCCTCCCCCGTTAGCTCCACCCCCACCCCTCAGTACTTTTAGTAAGTTGCTAAGAACACCTTCCCCTATAGCCAAAATTTGCTTCTACACTCGCTTCTACATTAATTATTTCCTCTATTTTTCCTTCGTTGCCTGGACTAATGAAAAGATGGTTTATTCTAATATCTATTTACTATACGATGATTCTCGTAATTAAGTTCCTGTGTGTAATAGTAGCAATGTAAAATTAATTGCAATTATCACATTTTATTCTGAGAATGCGTAATGTCTGTCATTTATCGATGACTAATCGTTCTCAATGATTTTAAATGAAGAGTATTATTAAGATTCCGCTCATATTTTTCGGTAATCTCCGATTTGTATTGCCAATGTGAGTTGAATTTTTAATTATTTTGTATGAAAGATTCACCATTAATATCTTGATCTTCGTATTATAAACTATTTCTACAATTTTGTTAAAAATCATTCAATGAATCGTGAATCATGTAATTTCATTAAAACAATGGTTTATAAAAACAATTTACACATTTATTAAATAATATACGCATGACGCTCGTTTCGGTGAAACTTCACCTTCTTCAGATGCCAAATGCAAACTGAATATATTTCTCCGTTACATGGAATACAAGAAATAAATAGAAGACAAATAATGTTGAAAGGGTAAATAGAGGGATGGTTACAAATAATTAGTAAAATAGAAACAACCTATTCTAGTCAGGTAGTTCGGTAATTTTGAAAAGATTCAGAAGGGGGCTTGTAGTATGATCAATTTGGCTATTCAATTGAAGACCTGAATGTTTGTATTTATTTAAGGTAAGGTGGGGCAAGTGCGTTTTCGGGGTAAGTGCATAGTAGCCCTCTTCTGTCCTGTTAAGCTTGAGTCAGAGAGCTATCATCTGTAGGTTCTGTTGCGAACTTCATAATCATAAAAACTTTGCCACTAGAGGCGCTCCAGGGCAGCGCGCTTCATTATTGGCGCGGTTTCAAAGTGACCATGTGGATTAGTCTCGTGTGTCAAGTTGGAAGGAGTCAAGGTCATCTCAGTTGATCCACCACATTTTACAATTTTTTGCATATTTCTCATACTAAGTACATACTTTTAATATTGTAGTTCTAGAATAAAGCTTGAATTTAATTATATTTTTTCATTTCACCTGAGTTAGGCTGTACTCTGCACTTACCTCAAAAAATTAAGGTGTCGGGCCAAGTGCGCTAGTCAACAGTGGGACAAGTGCAGGATGCTACGCACTTGCCCCCTTACGATTCTTACTTAAAAAAAATGAAAGAAGAAGAAAGAGCAGAGAGAAGATGCTACAGACTTTAAAAAAGTTAATGACATGGCTGTTGGTGACTGGGTCATCGTTCAATTTTTGGGCAAGAAAACGATCAAGCATTAAGTGGGAGAGATCATTGAATTTGATAAAGATGAGCCAATGATATCACCAAAAGTTGGTAGCCGAGGGGAAGCTATTTTTAATATTGATTTATCTAGTTACAACATTTAGTGATGAATTTTTTTTAAATTGTTGTTTTGTAGAATTTTGAATTTTTTACATAATTCTGATACCCTTTTGTGATGAAAAGTCTTGCGATTTTGTTGAATTTTTATAGCATAATGTTTGAGTTGTTCAATGTGAATGAATATATAACGTTGATCACATTTTTAAATTGATTTTTTTCTAACCGCCCAGTAAATTTCTGTTCGACAAGCTGTCAAACTATGTATCCCAGAGAGTTATGCTCCGATTTTCAAAAGTTCAAAAACCATTCAAACATCAGGAATCGAACTATCTGGCACTTGCCCCGTCGTGTACTGATTAGTCTTTGTAACGTTTCGAAGGCTGGGTTATGCACTTACCCCATTTTATGGGGTAAGTGCATACTAGGGACCCTTTTTTTTTTTCGTTTATGAAACATGTAACTTTCGATTTTTCGCGGAATCCTATGACACAGAACAATACAGAAGTGGTAGAAGTTTCTTTTGCATAACTAATAATCTCTCTAGAATAAAAAGCAGATTTTATGTATCTGTTTAAAGGCGAACTCGACAAAATGTATAGCGCACTTGCCCCACCTTACCTTATCTGTAATTATTCTAGAAAATTAAATTTAGTTTCCTTACTTTCAGCATTCAATATTTTAAAGTCAAAATTGAATGTGTGAATTTCTTGGTTAAAATGGTTTGCATAATCTGAAACAGGCATTTGATTAACAAAGCTACGTTTTTGTTCTGTAAATCTGGTCTGAAAGCTTCTGTTCCAACCAATGTGAAACTTATCACAATCACAACAATTAATTTTATAATCCCCTGATTTATTTTGATTGATTTATTTTCTAGAATCATTACAGGTAAATAATAATACAAACATTCAAGTCTCCTATTGAATAGTCAAATTAATCATACTACAAGCCCCCTTCTGAATCTTTTCAAAATTACCGAACTACCTGACTAGCAGTTTAGAATAGGTTTTTTTCTATTTTACTAATTATTCGTAACCATCCTTCTATTTACCCTTTCTACGCAATTTGTCATCTATTTATTTCTTATATTCGATATAACGGAAAATTAAATTAAGTTTGCATTTAGCATTTGAAGAAGGAGAAGTTTTTCCGAAAGGTGTCATACGTATTTTATTTCATAAATGTGTAAATTGTTTTTATAAACCATTGTTTCAATATGTTTATTAGGTTTGTTTTATTTTTCAATGTATCTGTATGAGGTGATTGAATGAGATCACATATTTCTCAATTAATTTTGTGTAACGTTGAAAAGATTAATTTAATTTTTCCACATACTAGTAATTTAATAAAATTTTGGAAAATATTCAAATGTGTTGTAGTTCTATTGAAGACACTAATTTATCATCAACACATAAAGTCCAATATGATTGGCTTTACTTCAATTACCATTGAAGAACGCCAATGGTAAGACATTTGCTGCTCAAATAAAGAAAAAATAAAACTTTTGAATGTAAGATTGTACTAACCGGTCGTAAATTTCAATAAATTTTGATCAATCATTTAAGAGTATCAAAGGAAAAGAGTTGGCTATTCTTACGAGCTGAAATGATATTAACATATCCTTCAAAAATAAAGTACAAAGTAACCACTACAAAATTATATGAAATGAAGGAAAATTATATAAAAACAGTTATTGTATTGAAATGACACTTTTCTGTTGTACCATTCAAACCCTGATTGAAGAAATAAAATAAGATGATATGAAATGAAAATTATCTGAATATTATGTGCCTAAGAGAAAATATCAGAAAAGTGAAGTACGATATACGACAGAGGAGGAAACGACTACCTATGCTAAATTGAATGCACACTTTGCTGATCGAAAAGAAATTTCCAAGTTGTCTTGGAAATTTCTTATATATATATATATATATATATATATATTATATATATATATATATATTATATATATATATATATTATATAGTGGTGACCCATTTTTATTGGAGACACCCCTGGTAAAATTTGAAGTTCTGAACCGATTGCAACCATGATTTTCTTTAAATGTCAAGTACTAAAAAGGTCTACCTTGGTAGCAGAATTTGAAATGTTTATTTATATATATATATATATATATATATATATATAATATATATATATATATATATATATATATATATATATATATATATATATATATATATATATATACAGTGGCGTAGATAGGGGGGATCAAGGGGATCAATCCCCCCCATGAGCCAATAAAAATTATAGAATTGAATAAAAGTCTTCGTATCTACGTATTTAGGTTTACATGAAATTATCTAAGCACTAGCACCTCTTTTGATATTATGTATGTGCAATTATATAAAAATAGGTCACTATGAGCAAAAAACGTGTTTAAAAAAGTTCAAATGGCTCTAATGGAAAATTTTTCATTTCGAAAGGAAGAATTCAACCAAAATCTCTTCGTACTTCTTCTCTTTCTTAATTGTATGCTGTACTTTCTTACTATTAAACAAAACTGCTCGAGCTTTTGTTCAATAGTATAGTATTATATCTAAAGCACGAGCAGTTTCGTTCAATAGTATAGGTAGTATAAAATTTAGAAAGAGAAGAAGTGCGAGGAGGTTTTGATTGACTTCTTCCTTCGTAATTAAAATTTTGCATTTCAGATACGTTTTCTGGTCCTAGTGACCGATTAAATTCTTGTTTACATTCGAGGAGCGTGACTTCTGCTCATAGAAGATTTTCAATCAATATTTAATATCTGGAATATTTTTTGAAGTAGAGTAGGTATCAAAATATGACTAAATCTTGGCTTTGATTGTCAATTTAATATTTTGAATTTAATAAAAATTGTCGAGTTAGTAAAAGTTTTCTTGTGATGGCGTTCAATTCATTTCCGGACTTATACATCATGGATCTTGGAGAAGGATTTTCTAATCATGAGAATATAGTCTATTCAACAAGTGCTATTTTTTGTTCATCTTTTTTTTATGAGTCTCGGAAGAATATGAAACAAGGTGTTAACCGATTCGGAAGAGCATGTAGATATTTTTTTGAAAAAAAGTTAAGTTCCGTTTAAGAAATTGTAAAAGTTATAACCAATTTATTGAAAGAAAAAAATCTCAAAACTAATTGATATTTTTGATATTCTAAATAAAAGATACAAAAAGAGGGGGATATTTTTCCTAAAAGAAAGTCTCCCGGAACTGTAGGATTAATATTTATAATTTTCTCAGAGGGGTAAAATATACGCCGAAAACGCGGGTAATCTAGCGAAAGTAAGGCGAAAGTAAGTATTTAACTAGGTATATTAAATATTAAATTAAGGAATGAAAAATTTCAGGTTCTTACTGGATAGGTAAATGAACAATAATCCAGTCACAAAACGTTTTTATTGCGATTTTTCAATCAGTTATGCAATAGTTTTTTAGATCTGATTTTTTGTTCCTTTCTTGGAGCTAGTTTCGAAAGACTGCAGAATAGATCCCCGAATTTAAAAATTTAATTTTGTAGTTTTTTACTAACAATTTACTTGCAAAATTGCAAAATTGAACACTTTAATTAATCATAACTTTTTTTCTTGATTCTCTTAAAAACAACGCATTAGTTTATAAAAAATTTTGAAACAATAGGAGATGAACATTGAAAAATAACCATTTCCTTGTAGCTTCCGATAATAAAAAACGGATCATTAAAATTATAAAAATAATTTCATTTCGATGTTACAAAACTACGTAAATTGTTAATAAACAACTGAAAAATTGAAATTTTTTTATTTTTTCAACGGGGATTTAATCTAAAGCCTTATAATAATAGCTCCAAGAATGAAAACAAATCTCAGATCTATAGTGAACAGTTGTCAGACTCACAATTTTCATGTTCAAGTACTAAAAAATTGTTAATTAGTCAACTATTGCATAACTATTTGAAAAATCGCTATTATCGCCAGATTACTGCTCATTCGCCGATTTAGTAACTGTCTGAATTTTTTCATTCCTTAATTTTCATATTTATTATGGTTGAATAATGTTTATTTTTGAAGTGTCGTTAATGCTCGTGATTTTCCCAAATCAAATAAGCCGTTTTCGGTCGTATTTTTACCTCTCTGAGAAAATATTGATCCTACAGTTCCGGAAGTTGAGTCTTTCTTTTGGAGATTTCCTCTTCTTTTCGAATTTTTCTTCAAATTTCAAAAATCTCAATTAGTTTCTGACATATTGGCAAAAAACCAAACCCCTTTTTTTCAGGATATTGTTTATAACTTTCACAATTTTCGCGAGCGAATTTTTATTTTTCTCAAAAAACATCTACATGCCACTCCGAATCGAGTGACACCTTGCTCATATTTTTCCGGGTCTGCTGAAAAAAGTTGACTATACTAAATGTATTAGAAAGATTTTCGGTGTTTTTCAAACACGATTTATACGAAATTGACAAAGCAGATGATAAATTTATCAACCTGACGAGTTTTATCAAAAATGTCTTACTGCCACACCTGTTATTCTCGTTAGTTGAAAGTGTGGAAGAAATATTTCATAGAGGCGATGTTAAGTCTAAAAATTCAATTAAAGAGCTGGATGATTGCCTAGAATTTTTTTATTTTTCGAATATCATGTTGCTCAGAATATTAGCTATTTGCCGGTATCGTTTGAAGCGAATAAAAACGATTCAAAGGAGCACGATAAAAGAAATGGACTTGTAATGACCCTTCTGAATATATAAAATTCATCGCGAATTAAAAACTCATGTTTGTCCAATTTTTTGTTATTGAAAGGTTTTGGCTGCTCTGGCAATTCATCGTGACAATGGAATCAGAGCTGACGAAGTAATAAATGAATTGTTAAAAAACGCCGAAAACTAGATTTGCTGCTCTGATTTTCCCAAGAATATTTTCCATGATGTATAATTATATCCAATTAAATATAAGTAATTCAATTTTTCACTAATTTTTAATAAATTTTTTCCAATTCAAATAATTCGAATTTTTTGGAATTTAAATTAACTTTTCTGCTCATTTTGTACTACCTACATGACAGATTATTTTTATCAACAAAAATAGAACTTTAGATGAAAAACTTATGAAATTTTGCAATAAGTCATCGCAAAAAGCTATCTACGCCACTGTATATATATTTATATATATATATATATATATATATATATATATATATATATATATATATAAATATATGTATGTATATATTTTTTTTATTGAAAAAATTACCACGCCAATGGATGCTGCGTGTCCCTAAATAGGTATGGCCAAAATTTCATAAAGAAATATAAAAATATATTCATTCATAACAAAGTTATGAGAACTCAAAATTCGAAAATTCACACTTAACAATCATAAAAAACACACCCAATATCAACAGATAGCCATGGAAATATTTTTCTTTTTAGCAGTAAAGTGCCACCAGATGAAAAAAAATTGAATAGCTTAAATATTTTTACTGAAAGTTACGGAATTACGTTCAAGTTTTCACGCAAATCAACTGAAACCAAGACCTAATATATATATATATAATAGATTTTTCAATTTAAATCTTAGTTGCCATGGAAATTATAGTACGGTTGAGCACTTGTGAAACATTCAACAATATTGACCTTACAGTTCTTCGTTATTTTCAGTCAAAATATTTGAGCTATTCAATTTTTTTTATCTGGTGGCTCTTTATTGCTAAAAAGAAAAATATTTCTGTTGATATTGGGTGTTTTTTTTTGTGATTGTTGAGTGTGAGTTTTCGAACTTTGAGTTCTCATAAATTTGTTATGAGTGAATTTTTTTTTCATGAAATTTTGGTCATAGCTATTTAGGGACACGCTGAATCCAGTGACGTCGTAATTTTCTCAATACAAAAATCGCTAATAAAAAATCCTGAATTTTGACGAAGATAACATATCATAGTATGCCCTGAAAATTGGAATAAACATTTCAAATTTTGTACCAAGTTATACCTTTTAGTACTTAACATTTAAAAAAAAAACATGGTTGCAATCGGTTCATAACTTCAAATTTCACAGGGGTGTTTCCATTCAAAATGGGTCACACTATATATATATATATATATATATATATATATATATATATATATATATATATATATATATATATATATATATATATATATATATATATATATATATATATATATATATATATACATATATATATATATATATATATATATATATATATATATATATATATATATATATATATATATATATATATATATATATATATATATATATATATATATATATATATATATATATATATACAAATATATATTATATGTAGGTAACTCATTATGTTCGCAAGGAATTACCATGAATTATAGATATAGTTAAATAAGTTTCCGAAGATATATCAATTATATTTTTCAGTATATAATTTTTACATAACAATAAAATAATTAGTGGATGGATTATGAATTTATAGATAACTCTCAGTTATGGATTTAAGAACCGATATATTTGCCTCTTGCAAAATATATCGGTAAACAATACACAATCTTTGAAGCTGTTTATTAGTTTTGCTTCCATAAAGTCATTTGGTGCCGTCCCTGCACCTATGCCTTTCGGATAACTGCAAAATCAAGAAATAAAATTCAACAGGTTTCATACTAGAAGTTGGATATTTTAACGGTACTCAAAATGTGTATATAAAGAAAGTTGAAAGATTTGACCCAGTGTCAGTTTAAGGTTACTCAAGAAATGGAAGATACACGTTTATGGAAAATTATTGTTTGTTCAGGGTTGCTTGTTTTGATATCAGAATGGTCAAATTGTTTACCAGCGATAGGCGAACAGGCCTTAGAAGAACACATAAGGTAGGTTTACGTTTAATTTACCAGAATATTTGATAATTAGAATTATTATAAAGGATATCCATGAATTATTCATTATGCGGCAATTCATGTTGAAATAAATGAAATAAATTTATTTTATCAAATTTCCACTTTATTTTTGAGAAGCTGATAAAATAGACAAAATAAATTTGTTTCATTCACATCAGAATAATATTTTCTAATTTACAGAACATGAAACTTGATTTTTTTTATCTCATATCATCATTTTAATTGACATGCGTTCATAACAATACTTATTTGTAGTCGAATTTTCCCATAAAATACATACATTTACAGTGTATCGAAGGAGCAGTCAGGAGCAGGAGTAGTTTTTTTATCCGATTTAGATCTCCTAGACCACGATTTTCGAAAATTTTTGAAATCATTCTTGCAAATAACTTACATCGAAGAAAACAGTTGCGTTTATAAAATATTTTGCGATGAATGTCCTGCTTTCTATATTGGACAAACAGGAAGGAATTTAAACATTCGTGTTGATGAACACAAAAAGACAATTTTACGAAACAACAACACCACTGGTTTCTCTGAACATTATATAAACTTTAATCATTTCCTAAATTTCAACAAAAACCCAATTTTTGCATTCGGGTGATAAAGAAAAGCTTTTTGACCTTCTTGAAATAAGTTACGCCCATAACAGTAATTACCCTGTGAACAAACAAATTGATTTTCAGGTATCACCCTTGATATTGTCTATTTTATAAAATAAGATTGTAATGCTCTCCTGTAGTTAATCCAGATAATAAATTCATAACTCGAAATATGTGAACTGTCGTTTCCTATTGAATACAGTACCAAAATTATTTTTAAATAGTGAAACATAAGCCATGTGTGTTTTATTTATATATATATAAATATATATATATATATATATATATATATATATATATATATATATATATATTAATATATATATATATATATATATATATATATATATTTATATATATATATAAAAATATATATATATATATATATATATATGTATATATATATATATATATATATATATATATATTCTTATTTAGCTATCGTTAGCAATAACAGTCCATTTAAGATGGAAACCCCAATCATACATAAATTTCGTCATTTCGTGACTTTTTAAGAATTTTTGAAAGATCAAAATTAGTTTGCCATTTATGAATATGAACAAATAAAATAGTCAAAAAACAGACAACAATGTTGCATTTATTTTTGTTCGACTATGACAATTCAGTTCAATATCGGCGCCAGGTCTGGTAATATTAGATATTAAGGAAAAGTATCTGACTTAAGGATTTGTCTTTGAAAAGACATTCCTCGTAATTTCGCCTACGTTCAATATTACACCTATCCAAGAAATAATTATTGTTGTGGATGTGATTCCTGATTGGTTGGATGTTTCAAAGATGTTGAAGGTGTTGAAAAAATTAAATCTGTATTTGAAGTTGGTAATTTGGGGAAACGGATGATTAGTTGAGTAGATGTTATCAAAGAATTAGGGTCTATGACACACACATAGACTCTATGTGGTTGAGTTTGTTGGATTTATGTTTTTTATGAGAAAAATTGAACGTGTAGGTATATATTGTACTTAATTCTTTCATATCAGTTCTATCTTGGGTTAATTTTTCTCGAATATGTAACATTTCATGGCATTTTTGATGTTTTTCTATTTTTGAATTTTTGGTGCAATTAAAATTGAAATTATAATTTTCTTTATTTGTATGTTTGATTAGTGCTGTAATTTGTGTTTTTGCATAATTATGTGCTTTTTATATTTCCTGACAATTTTTGTCGTAATTGGAAATGACAATATGCTAAACTTTCATTTTCGTCATTTATTTAATTCAGTGATATATATTATTCTAAAAATTTTATGCAACATTCATCTTTTCGAAAATTCAAGTCATGTTTGGTAAGGGCTATAAACTTGAAAACTTTCTAATCAATCATAGGACGGGTCAACTAAAAAAATTGATGAAGGACCCCAATTTTTTCAATTTTTAGTATCTTCTTTTTTCACTTTCATCCCATACACTTTCTCTTCGATATCGTAAACACATATCAGGAAGGAGAGGAGATATAATGAATTGAAACATTTCATATTAAAGGGAATGTGTTTCAAATATGTAATATGTACTTTCAGAAATAATCCAGAAAATGTGAGGAGCAATTCTGAGCCCAGGCAGGGAGTCATATCAAACTGGATCCAAAACCTTCACTTCACTCCACTGGGAGTCAACGTACCAGGTATAGTTTCGAATGCTACCGTTGAAGTTCAGCATGTTGTAGGGGAAGGAGTTCAAAATGCCAGCTCAACTGTCGGGCAAGGATTCCAAACTTTTGGCCAAAACATTCAGGCAGTAGGACAAACTGTCGGGAATGGTATTAAAAACTTTGGTGAAGCGATAGGTGACGGTTACCAAGCAGTGGTAACTAATCTTGGACAAAGATTTCCGTTGATTAATAGACTTCCTGTGCCAGGAGTGAATAAGATTGAGAATATACCAGAAGCACCAATAATGCCACTCAATCAAACTAACTCCTTAAATTCATTGGATTCCGAATTACCGAATAATTCCAATGTCATCAAAAAAATTAAAATATGAGAATAGTACTGAATGTCATAATTTTATATATATATACTAATAAAATTCCAAACCCTAAAGACTGTTTCCAATATTCAATGACTTGGTATAATGAATATAATCAAGCGTTTTTACGCAAAAACGCTTCACGATAGCCATATGTGTTATTATAGGAATTTTTCTACAAATTTAATAGTTTAAATTCCCACATAGGGAGTTTCTATTTGAAAAAAATGAGTTATCGCTATTTGAATTCAGTCAAGTTTACGAATTTATTGTAGCGTTCTTTATTAAGCAACATCAAATTGAGATAATGTATTGAAAAGTGCAATTTTATGGCTATTGTTTACTAGGCCTTTTGTTTTCTTGTTATGAGCCGCTCGAAATTTATGATTGATATGATAGTGAACCCTTACAAGCCGCCAGTTTTTTATAACATTCATTATATCTGCGTAACCATAGCAACTAAGTTAATAGAACCTGGATGAAACATGTAGCAAATCATGCAGGGAGTCCAACGGCAATGATGAAAATATATAATTCCATTTGAAATAAGAAAAACACTAGTAACCTCCGGTATAACCGGAAATACCATTGAGATGACTTTATTTCATAAAGATAGTTCACTACAGACTGTGGTGACAAATTTCAAATCTTCAACTTGCAAGGAGTTCAAATGCGTTTAATAGGCCAGTTATAAAAATCATCCTATATATATATATATATATATATATATATATATATATATATATATATATATATATATATATATATATATATATATATATATATATATATATTTATATAAATATGTATATATATATATATATATATATATATATATATATATATATATATATATATATAGTTAGACCTCGAGGAATTGGTACCTAGAAACAAATAAATATTCCTTCATTCAATATGAGTATTAAGTTAATAATTATAATGGTTTTCAAGAAATCTGAGAATTTGAAAGTTGTCATAAATTTATTTCAATTTAAATATATCA
>JARQZK010004364.1:100000-120000 GCA_030704885.1 Cynegetis impunctata | reverse complement strand
TTTAGACCAAAGCATTTTGCAATTATTTTGACAAAAATGAGTTAAAATATTCAAATGGCAATAGATAAAGTACAAAATTCACAAAAACAAACACTAGATTAATAATTTCAAATGATATTGATTTGTTTTGTCTAGTGATAAAAAAATTCACAACTAATAGTTTCCTTTTATTTTGGACATTGATCATGAGACTATCTATGTTGTGTTTCAAAAGTTTCTTAATCTTTATCATATTCAATTTTCATCTAAATCTATATATATATATATATATATATATATATATATATATATATATATATTATATATATATTTTATATATTATATATATTAATAATAATATATATATATATATATATATATATATATATATCTATATATATATATATAATATATATATATATATATATAATATATACATATATATATATATTTATATATATATATATATATATATATATATATATATATATATATATATATATTATATAATATATATAATATTATATATATATATAAATATTAATATATAATATATAATATATGATATTTTAAAACAAATTTCTTCAAAGGTTTTAGGTTCTCGGCAAAGGAAGGGGGCAGTTATTAAAATCGACTCATCGTCAATAAAAAAAAAAAAAAAATATATATATATATATATATATATAATATATATATATATATATATCTATATATATATATATATATATATATATATAATATAAAATCTATATATATATATATATATTATATATAATATATATATATTATATAATATATATATATAATATATATATATATATATATATATATAATATTTTAAACAAATTTCCTCAAAGGTTTTACGTTCTCGGCTAAGGAAGGGGGCAGTTATTAAAATCGACTCATCGTCAATAAAATTCTATATTTCGGACCCAAAAATGCGGTCCTTCCTCAGGAATTACTGAAAAACCAATTTCAACTTTACAATCGAAGAAAAAAACCATGCTCGTGCATTTTTGGGTCCGAAATATAGAATTTTATTGACGATGAGTCGATTTTAATAACTGCCCCCTTCTTTTGCCGAGAACCTAAAACCTTTGAGGAAATTTGTTCAAAATATTATTAAATTACGGCAATACTCCTTATTACTTAACATCACAGATATGGGTTTTTATATATATATATATATATATATATATATATATATATATATATATATATATATATATATATATATATATATATATATATAATATATATATATATATATATATATAAATATATATATATATATATATATATATATATATATATATATATATATGTATTATAGTCAATGGATTTCTTTTAGGTATAGTTGTGCTGTCCATTATGACTAAAAAAGTATGGATGAAGAAAGCTACACTGCCAATTATTCTTGAATAGCTGCTTAGAGTAATTATTTATGGGAGACTGAAACTTACTCCTTTCTCCAGATCGAAAGTAAATTTCATCCACTCCAGATAAGGAAAAATAAATCAATTCATTTTAACAGCTTAAAATCAGAACGTGAGTTTGCTTACGGTTTCTTTCGATTGATGAGTAATTTGTAACCTTCGACATATCGGAAGATATCTGCGATGTTCTTTAACAAAACAGAAGGTTTTATTCATTTAAGTTGCCTGTGGTGATAAACAGTTTTCGGAATAATTTGCATCCAAATTATTGTTCAGAAGAAACTGCGTCATTCAATTTTCAGTTTCAAAAATGAGTTGCGGAAGTTAGAACGTAGTTACGAAACTTTCAGTTTTTAGTCAGTGCTCATTCAAATTATTATTATTACAATATAACAACTATAATTCGTGAAATCTAGTAATTGGAGAAAAATGTGGATTTCAATTTGATTTCTTACCTATGGACATAGCTACATAGATGGAGTATTATATGAGATTATTAGTGACCTATCGTTCAATATCTATTTTATTTTGATTTTATTATTTATTATTCAAGTAAAATACAACTGAGTATTTTGTGAATACTTCAAGTGCCTACCTGTTGGCATTATTGATATCGAGCAAAAAAGGGCAAAAATATCGCGTTTGTTGTATGGGAGCCCCCCTTGAATATTTATTTTATTTTGTTTTTATAGTGTCAACAGAAATACATAATTTGTGAAAATTTCAACTGTCTAGCTATCGCGGTTCTTGAGATGCAACCTGGTGACAGACAGACGGACGGACAGACAGCGAAGTGTTAATAATAGGTTAGGTACGGAACCCTTAAAACATTCACACACTACATATATATATATATATATATATATATATATATATTAATATATATATATATATATATATATATATATATATATATATATGTATATATATACAGGGTGTCCCACCGGGAAAGAACGCGATCTGTATATGGAAAACTACACATAGTAAAATTTTGGAAATTTGACAGTATACTAATGTCGATAGGGGCAACTCGACTAAAATATTTTCAAGATGGTGGCACTTCCGGTTATACCGGAAATAGATACCAACTTGCTTATTTTAAATTGGATACCCTATATATTAATACATTTTTAGATTCTACGAAAGATTCTAGGCAGATTTTATGTATTTGTCCTATACCTAAGTCTAAGCGTTTTTGACATATTTAGGTTTTAGTCCTAATATAATTATCAATTGTTCATATAAGGATTCCCGTATTACTTACTTTGGAATGGATTCCTTGTTGAAAAAGACTTGCTTTAATAGATTTTGTATAGTATTTGGATAACTAATTATACAGGGTGTTAGAAAAATAAGATCTAAAATGAGATTGAGAAAACTCAATTTTTTCAAATGGAAACCCCCCATTTTTCTTATTTTGTAGTATTAAGCATTTAAAAAGAAGGTAACTTTGTATGAAGTTATCTATACCTAAAATTTGAAGTTTTCGAAATATTGCCAATTTAATATTTTTATATTAGGATTTTGCATTTAATCGTTAAACAATTAGATCTAGGATAGCCACGATCGTATTTGACATTTCAAGTCATCGTACTGGCACCCCGGTTAAATTATATAAACGAAGATTATTTAAACTTATTTATTATTCATGGACAATGTGATAAATTATTTCAAGAACATGTGATACATGTGCGACCCGATATCCTCATAAACAAAAACCATCACCAAATACTGTTAAACGAATTATAGAAAACTTCAAGAATTTCGGATCCGTAAAGGCATAAGTGTACAAAAAGAAACCAGTTTTCAACAATGAAAATATTTAAATAGCAATTTTGGGATATTTTGAAGCATATCCAACAAAATCTTCAAGGCAGATAGCATTAGAATCAGGCTTATCTAAAACGTCAGTTCTAAGAATTTTACGGAAACACAAATATCATCCCTATGCTATCCATATTTTCATTAGTGCAGCATTTAAACGAAAATGATTTAGATAAGCCATCAAAATAATCTTCGTTTGTATAATTTAACCGGGGTGCCATTACGATGATTTGAAATGTCAAATACGATCGTGGCTATCCTAGATCTAATTGTTTAACGATTAAATGCAAAATCGCCATATAAAAATATTAAATTGGCAATATTTCGAAAACTTCAAATTTTAGGTATAGATAACTTTATGCAAAGTTACCTTCTTTTTAAATGCTAAATACTACAAAATAAGAAAAATGGGGGTTTCCATTTGAAAAAATTGATTTTTGTCAGTTTTCTCAATCTCATTTTAGATCTTATTTTTCGAACACCCTGTATGATTAGTTATCCAAATACTATACAAAATCTATTAAAGCAAGTTTTTTTCAACAAGGAATCCATCCCAAAGTAAGTAATACGGGAATCCTTATAGGAACAATTGATAATTATATTAGGGCTTGCAATCGTCATTTTTGTCATAAAAACCTAAATATGTCAAAAACGCTTAGACTTAGGTATAGGACATAATCCACAAAATCTGCCTTGAATCTTTCGTAGAATCTAAAAATGTATTAATATATAGGGTGTCCAATCTAAAATAAGCAAGTAGGTATCTACTTCCGGTATAACCGGAAGTGCCACCATCTTGAAAATATTTTAGTCGAGTTGCCCCTATCGACATTAGTATACTGTCAAATTTTCAAAAATGTATATGTATATATTTTTTATATATATATATATATATATATATATATATATATATATATTATATATATATATATATTTATATATATATATATATATATATATATATATATATATATAATATATATAGTATATAATTAGGGTGACCATATGTACTCATTTTAATAGGACAGTACTTACTTTTTGCATGCTGTCCTATTGTACTTAAAAGGTTCATCAAGTACACTTAAATGTACTACTTTTTAGGACAGTAAAAACATGGAAGACAGTGTAAATTATCGGAAAGACTCCATCGAACATGCCAAGTTATTTTATTCAAATTGTGTGACATATTTGCAGAACTGAAGTACAAATCTGAATGAATTAAAGCTTTTTGAATGGGTACATTTGGGAAGAAAAGTTTTATGGAACGATATTTTGTGTTCATGTGAGGCTTTTAAAGATTATATTGGTCCAGTATTGAATGAAGATGAACTGTTTGATGAAGTGAGTCTCATACAAAACTACCTCACAGAAGATAAAATTTCCTATTGGAATTCAAAAAACATTCGCACTGAAGAGCGGTGGCTTGAACCATTCAAATTTATACAAGAAACTGGGTCAAGCCAAAATAATTTTAAAAATTTGCAGATCTTATGTGAGTTCATTTTTTGTTTTCCTGGCACAAGTGCATCGATTGAGAGACAATTCTCCAACATTAATAATTATTGGAGCTCAGAAAAATCACGAATGTTAATACCTACTCTCGAAGCTGTGATGAAAGTCTACACAAACTTTAACAAAACCTGTAACGAAATGTTCCAGTTTCTGCAGGCCAGTCCGCAAATTCTAAAGGCGATTTTGAGTTTCCAAAAGTACGACTGGCACAAACATGATGCGAGGCGTGATGATGCAGTTGCAGGCCGATCCAGGGAAAATTAACTACATACACATACTACGTACATAATCTTTTTTTTTTTCATTAGAAGAAATTATATGTTAATTTATTTTCTCATATTTTATAATAATTAATTTTTGTATTTTGTTCCTTGATTGAAATGTAATAAAATGATTACGTTTATTTCATTCATATTTCTTTTTGCCCTTCATTTGAGCTTAAACGACATGAATTTGTCACCTTTTTTATCAATTACAATTTTTGTACTTTTTTTTCCTAAGAAAAATATGGCCACCCTATATATAATATATATATATAATATATATATTATATATATATATAGATATATATATATATATATATATATATATATATGTATATTTATTTATATATATATATATTATATATATATAATATATAATATATATATTATATATATATTTATATAGATATCTATATATATATATATATATATAAATATATATATATATATATATATATATATATATATATATATATATATACATATATATATATATATATATATATATATATATATATATATATGTATAGGGTGGGCAAATTTCGATGTTTGTATTGCGTATCTCGGTAACTATAAGAGATCAACAGGATGGGCGCATATCTCTTTTTTCGAGAATAATTCGTTGGCTAAAACCAAAATTTGCTATCGCTCATTGTTTTAGAGCTATAAACAAAAGTTCGATTTTTCGAATTTGTATGTATGAATATCATGGTTGTTTGTAAAGTTACGAGATAATAAGTTTTACATTCTTAGGGCACTTTCTGTATAAGCAAGCTAATGTATGTTTCATATATCCAAACTATATTTTTATAGAAGAATCGATCTTGTTGGCATTTTTGATGATACCATATGCAAAAGTCTAATCGTCGTTGGAAATCAGTTGGTTGCAGGTGATGTTGGTTTCTTATTATATTAATATTTCTTCAGAATACCCAAAGGTCGACGCTTTGAAATCCCAGATGCAGTTTCAATATGACGACGTTGAGATTTGTAATCTTCATTCCAATTACAGACATACTAGTTTCTTCAGCATCTAAAATTTTGTAATTTTTTAAATTTGGCTTGTTGAATTAATAAGATTTTTATTTAATCTCTTCAAAATAGCTTTATTAGGTTGTCTTGTTCCTGTATAGCGATTGAAATATATCTCAGATGCAATATCACAACTGTTATTAAGTACTTCGAATAAAGTTTTCTAACACATATTATTTCTTGTAATGTTCGTACGACATCCTACTTTTACGATTTAATCTGTTAATCGATATTATGACGGAAAGAAATGAAAAACTCTGTCATAGATGACACCCGCCTACTTGAAATATATATAAAAATCGCAAAAAGTAATATAGTGAAATATTATTTCCGCTATTAAAGAGTTACACATCAAGAGCAACTCGACAGAAAGAGCGAAAAAATCAGCCATAACTCGAAATTGCACTTTCTTTTTCAAAATTTTGTCGACAGCACTGGATTATACAGAAAAAAGTGCTTTAAGAATGTGAAAGTTATTATCCCAAAAAACCATGATATTCACACTCGTCTAAAATTTAAAAAATCGAACTTTTGTGTATACCAAAAAAAAGACGATAGCAAATTTTGGGTTTTTCGGTGAATTTGACTCGAAAAGAGAGATCGAGAATGCGCCCTCCATTTTTTTGTATCTCCTATAGTTACCGAGATACCCCATACAAACATCGAAATTTGCCCACCATCTACATATGATATATACAAAATCAATTGTGTAAAAATAATCATCATTCCCTTAATCATATTATGTTTTCATTTAGTAATGTCACGCATACATTCATTGAATAACATCCAATTATTTTCATTCGAACCCCTATTTACATTTCACTAGAAGATGCAATGAAAGCAATAGGATATTGCACGATAAAAAAAATTTACTGAATGATGCAATATTATATAAAATTAGTCAAATAGAGATGTGGGCTATGGATATTAATTTTTCTTTAAATACTCTCAATTCAGTCAATTATACGGCCCTTTCCTGACAAGTAGGCCTTGAGCAATTATTTCCAGTTATTATTTGCAAGAAATTATGCTCTTATTTATAATACCGAATTCTTCTTAGTAATAAATAATCCAGACATGAGAATGGTCATCATTTGGAGCCGGAAATGAACTGTAGGTTTTCCTCATAACACGATCTTTGAAATTGATACTGTCAATTTATATAATTAATCGAAAAAAAATCACTAAAATGAATATAAATTCATTATAAGTGAAAATATGTTGAGAGTTTTAATATAATCATTTATATATTTTAACCTTTTTATAACCAAAATAAAATTAATAAAATCCTGCATATATTTCCTTATAGTATGAAATGAGCCAGATCATTGTTATGGTATACTCACTATGGCACATAGAAAATAACAGTTCATCTTCGAAGTTACAAGGTTGCACTTAATTAGAAAACAAAACTGACAACAAATTTAAATATTGAAGTAATTCCTTTATGTCTGTATTACCTTAACAACATCACTGACAAAATCATCTCCTATTTATAACTATAAATACTACTGAAACTCCCTCTCCCATTGACCGGTACGAGGATACAAGATTTCTTCATGACATACCAAAAATCTTAGAGATCTACGGAATTGATTGAACAATTAGTGGTAGAGTAGAGTCTTCAGCATTATTTCTAATTGTTAGTAATTGATGCTATTCTGAACAAAATTCGATTCATTTTATTTTGCATATATTTATTGATTTTTTTAATTCCTAGCATTATATACAATTAGTCTCGGTGAATCTACGTAGTTCTGTTGATTTGAAAATATATGAACTGGGAAGTCTGACGAATCTTCTGTCGGCACTTGACATTGAAACAGGATCGTAATTGTAGAATCCACAGCCTGCAGAACAAAATATTCCATTTAATATCTCGTGAAGACAAAAAAATTACATATTTTGAAAAATTTTCACTCAAAGTACGCGCTAAATTTTCAATTTGAGTAGTTGTTGAATAAATGAATGTAATCTCTGGAGATTTTGATAAAAATTTTCGTTCATTGATTGGATGCGGGAATTCAAATATTTAATCACAAATCTTTGATTCATTAATCAAGTTCATCATAAACTTTTCATGTATTTAAAAGCTGAAATTGATTTGAAATTATAAGCAGGTTTATATTTTGTTCATAATCTTAAATGTGAAATAATAATAATTTTGCAGATACCTATTCTATTTCTATCATGCCGTAATTAAGTTTTCTGTTATTTGATTGAACGTATTTTGATTTAAGAATATATATCAGAAATATTTTCAAATATCAAATTTTTGTTTTAATTGATAATTTTAAACTGTATTATTTATTCAGCTAAAGGATTTCAAATCATCGTAACTCGCTTTCAATTGTTTTTGAAAAACAGTTGAGAAAGAAATTTGAAACCTAGATTTTATGAATAAAAGTAAGTAGGTACTTATTTTCTTGTTATATCCAACCTTACTTGACTCAATAACTCAAATGAATCTCATTATACTGTATGTTATTAAGGAGTTATGATATATCTCCAAATTGTATTTAATGAGCTATTATGATTAACTAAACCATTCAGTATGTCGTGATAACTGTATTCCGATATCAAGATCTGGAAAAATAAATTTACTGAAATATAATTCAAAAATAACTGAAATAATAAAAAAAAATTAATTTAATTTTAGATCAATTAATCTTATGAATTGTTTGGATTGATTACTGATTATTTTTCTGAAATTGTTGTGCTTATTTCAGAGTAAATGATACTGAGTATACTAAAATATAATTCAAAAATAACTGTAAGATCTGTATGAAGGAATAAAAAAATTAAATATTTTTTTAGATCAACTAATCTCATGAATTGTTTGAATTGATTACTGATGATACTTCTGAAATCGTTGTGCTTATTTCAGAGTAAATGATATAAGGAAGAATGATTTTGTTCAACTAGAACAAAAATAACAATATAATTACAGAGCAACATCATTTTCTTAACGATATCACAATTCAGTTTTTAAATAGGAAAAACTCGTGAGCACGTACAGCTACAAGGATATATTGAAAAATTCTTAGCCTACTATAGAACCAAACAAAATTTCAACGTCAAAATATTTTATTACTCAACATATTCTCCTCTTAATTGTATACATTCATTACAGCGAACCTGCAACGTCTCTAGACCTTTCAAAAAAATGTTTCTTCTTCCTCTGCAAACCAGACCTCCACAGCGTTTATTACCTCCTCGTTGGAAGAAAATTTACGACCTTTTAAACTTTTTTTCAGTTGAGGAAAGAGATGATAGTTGGACAGAGCCAAATCTGGTGAATAAGGGGGGTGTTCTAGTAATTCAAACCCTAAATCACGAATTTTTTGCATGGCAGCATGAGATTTGTGTGCAGGGGCATTATCCTGCAAAAACAGAACACCTTTGGATAGCTTTCCGCATCTTTTCTCTCTAATTTTTTCCCGTAGAGTGGTCATTAATGTCGAATAGTAATCTCCAGTTATTGTTCTACCCTTATCCAAAAAATCAATCATGATTACTTCATGGCAATCCCAAAAAACTGAAGCAAGAACTTTTTCAGCAGATTTTTGGACACGAAACTTCTTAGGTCTTGGAGAACCGGAGTGTCGCCATTCCATCGATTGTTGCTTTGTTTCTGGATCGTAGAAATGTACCCAAGTCTCATCCATAGTAACAATTCGGTTTAAGAAGTCTACACCGTTTTCAAATCGAGCACAGATCGAACGCGATGCTACTACCCTTGCACGCTTTTGGTCAACATTCAAACATTTGGGGATCCATTTTGCAGCAATTTTTCTCATGTCCAAATTGACGTGAACTATGTATATGATGAACGCGTTCGTATGAAATATTCAGTGTTTCAGATATTCGTTTTAGCCCAATTCGACGGTCTGTTAAAATCATGTCATGAACTGTATCGATATTTTCGGGGACTGACACAGAAACTGGCCTTCCCGATCGGTCATCATCTTCAATGGAAAATTTACCTCTTTTGAAGCTTGCAGTCCAATTTTTCACGGTCGCATACGAAGGACATTCATCACCAAGGGTATTAAGCATATCTTCCTAAATCTGCTTACCTCTTAACCCTTTTAAATACAGGTACTTGATGATGGCTCGATACTCCAATTTTTCGAATTTCACAATTTCGGTGGACATATTTTTTCTTTTAATTTATTACGTAACTCTGGTTTACTTTTTTGACGTCAAACTTCACACTGATACTTCCAATAAGTTATTGTTCGTTGCTATGGTATTGGTATTGGTAGATGTGGATGATGACCGATGCGCTGCGACCTTATTAGATCTATTGTGCCCCATCTTCTTCTGCTTCTCGATGTGTTCTCGTTTTACAGCAGCCCCTCAAGCCTCAATACCTTCAGGAATTTGAGGATTTTAAGGGGGTCTATTCGTGGTATTTCTTTTACAGTCAGCTGGTATGATCCCAGTGTGTTCAGTTTTTCATGGTGCACAGCAGAGCACTCCATCAGTATACCGTTGCTATGGTAACGCAATATTTTGTTTATGCAGGGAACTGGTCTAGGCTAACTAGATATCAATACATCTCGTACGCCACTAAAGTCGTATATTCCTCTCATTTTTGTATTATTTACAATAATGTCAATAAAGCTTCGGTTCGTGATTTTCACTTCAATAAAGTGAAAATCAAAAATCGAAGTTTTATTAACAATATTTTGATGGATTTTCACCAAGTATCGGCCCAATCAATTGATTATTTTTTACATACCAATTCTAAACAAGCTAAGTCAATTTAGAGATGCATATAATTTTTACATAAAAATTTCAACAGTGGGAAAAAATATTTGGAACACCCAAAGAGCAAATCTCTAATATCAACCAAATTGACCTACAAATTTTCAGTCTCCTAACTAATTCTGGAGCGACTATAGAGAGGCGAAATGCTCGAAAATGTTTTAAAATGCTTGAATTTTCAAAATGAAAATTGCGGAGCTGAAAAAAATCAATTTTCTATCATCAACTCAATCCACGCTCCAAGTTTCAAAGCTCTAACTCAATCAGCAAAAGCTGTGGAGTTGCATAAAAACTCAAAAAAACATGAAAAAAAATGAATCCTCATTTTAAAATGAATGGGGTTGAAAAAAAAATTTAATCCACCAAAAAATACTTCCTTAGCATCAACATAATATGTGTACAAATTTTTAAACCTCTTACTCAATTTAGAGCGAATTTGAGGGTGCAAATCCTCCAAATGGGGTATCAACTCCATGAACCCTCCAAGAAACCCTAGACAACCTAATTTAACTAGGCTAAAAACTTGTTAGCTTGTGAATGGTGTACAGGGGAGAATAAAAAATGACTACTCTTATTTTCGACATTATTAAAAGAGTTCATTTATAAAGTTGTTCAAATATAAAAACAAAATTCAGATTTGAAATCACAGCCACCTACGCAACAAAACAATTTTCATCGTTTCAGCCTCATGAAGAGTACTAGGATGTCATACACATTTTAGGCGGAATCAAATTGGCTTCAACCAAAAAAACTAGTCAAAATTTAAACCATTTTCAAGAAACATCGATATACTAGTTCGAATAATAAACTGGAGTGAATTTCACATTGAAATATTAGTATAGTAATATGAGGGAGGCGCCTAAAGTTATGAGATACTAGTAGGTACTCTTTATGGGGCTTGGACAATTAAAAAATGGATTGTTTTTGTTTTGTTGCGTAAGTGGCTGTGATTTCAAATTTGAATATCGTTTTAAAATCTTAACAACTTTTCTAATTAAACTTTTTTAATAATGTCGAAAATAAGAGAAGTTTATTCTTGGTTCAAATTTCTATTTTTTGTTCTCCCTTGTACACCGTTCAGAAATTCATAATCTCAAATCGAAGTTTGCGAAAAACTTCGATTTGATGCACCAACTTTTATCAAGAATAAAATTTTTTGACAAATGTATAATGAAAAAGTTTTGCATATGGTGCAAACTTCTTGAAACTCACTGTATATATATATATATATATATATATATAATATATTATATATATATATATATATATATATATATATATATATATATATATATATATATATAATATATATATAGGATATCAGATATATATATATATATAATTATATATATATACAGTGGCGCACCCAGGGGGGGGAGCCATGGGGCTGCAGCCCCCCCCGAGATTTATTGTAGTAACAAAAGAATTGAGATTACTAAGATAATATTGTGAAATGAGCTCATCTACTACTATAAAGGATGACCTAACTGGTCACTATCAGTTAACCATAAGACCTATTATGATTTACCGGATACGGGATGTGCGTTTTCTATTTAAAATTTAATAAGGTTAATTTTGATTCAGCCCCCCGAAACTCAATCCTGGGTGCGCCTTGTATATATATATTATATATATATATATATATATATATATATATATATATTTTGGATTGATTGGGCCGATACTTGGTGTAAATTAATAAACATATTAAAAACAATGGTTAAAAAATAACAATTCACACATTTATTATAAGAAATAACGCATGACGCACGTTTCGGTGGAACTTCACCTTCTTCAGATGCTAATGGCAAACTAACTATGATTCTCTGTTATATCGAAAACAAGAAATGACAAATTATGTAGAAGGGGTAAATACAAAGATGGTTACAAGTAATTATTAGAAAAGGAAAAAACCAATTTCTGAACTGCTAGTCAGGTAGTTCGGTAATTTTGAAAAGATTCAGAAGGGAGCTTGAAGTAAGATCAATTTGGCTATTCCATAGCAGAACATATTGCTTGTATTTATTTATCTGTAATGGTTCTAGAAAATTAAGTTTAATTCACTTACTTTCAGTATTTAATATTCTAAAATCAAAATTCAGTGTGTGATTTTTCTTGGATTAAATGGTTTGCATAATGTGAATCCGACTTCTGATTAACAAAGCTACGTTTGTGTTCTGAAATTCTAGTTTGAAAACTTCTGAAAGTTCTACCAATGTAAAACTTATCACAATCGCCACAATTAATTTTATAAACTCCTGATTTATTATCTTTATGAACTTTGGATTTATTATTTTTTATATGATTTCCTAAATTATTACCGGTACGATAAGCAATGTTAATGTTGTGCTTAGATAAGAGAGATTTAAGTTTTTTACTTGAATTTCCGATGAAAGTGAGGCTGTTATATTTGATTATTTTTAGTAAGGGGGTACACCTGGTTAATCGCATTTTTGAAAAACTTTTTATCTATCATATCGTCTATAATATTGGGATCATAATTATTATTTACGGCAATTTGTTTAATTATATTTTTCTCGATGTTAAAATTGACATTTGATAACATAAACATTCTTATACAAAATAAAGACAAGTATAAACTCATTGTTTCAAATCCTTTGGTACCACAACTTTACTCTTTAATTAAATTACACAAACCAGGCTATCTAATCAGACCAGTAGTGTCATTCACTACAGCACCTTCAGTGTTTTTGTCGCAGTTTCTAATAGAAATAATTCAAAATTATTGTAAATTTCAGCCTAAATTCTCTATCAAAAACTCTTACGATTTAGTCAATAAAATTGAAAATATTCAATTGCCACTTAATTCTAAATTTATGTCCTGGGATGTAGTTAATCTTTTTCCAAGTATACCACCCAAGGTTCCTTTAACCCTAATAGAAAAGTTACTTAATAGCAATTTTGTTAATCCTTTCATAAAATCTGATTATTTGTCACTTTTAAAAGTATGCCTGGAACAGAATTATTTTAGTTTCAATGATAAGATTTACAGCAGTACTGAAGGCTTAATTATGGGAAACCCGCTGAGCCCTTTGTTGGTTGAAATATTCATGGATAATTTGGAACAGTTAATTCATAATCATCCTGTTAGTCGACAATTCGTTTATTGGTTTAGATATGTGGATGATATTATTTGTTGTTTCACTGGTACTCTTAGACAACTAGACTGCTTTCAGACATTCATCAATAACTTTACACCTAATATAAAATTCACTTTAGAGATGGAAAAAGATAACTCGATTAACTATTTGGATTTGAAAAAACAAAAGTACATAACAAACATAATTTTTCAATTTTTCGCAAACCATCGCACACTGATAGCGTCATCTAGTACTTCCCTACATCCTTTCCAACATAAAATGGCAGCTTTCAATAGTATGGTACATCGTTTAGTAAATATTCCACTTTCAAATGCCAATTTTAACATCGAGAAAAATATAATTAACAAATTGCCGTAAATAATAATTATGATCCCAATATTATAGACAATATGATAGATAAAAAGTTTTTTCAAAAATGCGATTAACCAGGTGTACCCCCTTACTAAAAATAATATCAAATACAACAGCCTCACTTTCATCGGAAATTCAAGTAAAAAACTTAAATCTCTCCTAAGCACACAACATTAACATTGCTTATCGTACGGTAATAATTTAGGAAATCATATAAAAAAATAATAAATCCAAAGTTCATAAAGATAATAAATCAGGAGTTTATAAAATTAATTGTGGCGATTGTGTGATAAGTTTTTACATTGGTAGAACTTTCAGAAGTTTTCAAACTAGAATTTCAGAACACAAACGTAGCTTTGTTAATCAGAAGTCGGATTCACATTATGGCAAACCATTTAATCCAAGAAAATCACACATTCAATTTAGATTTAAAATATTAAATACTGAAAGTAAGGGAATTAAACTTAATTTTTTAGAATCATTACAGATAAATAAATACAAGCATTCCGGTCTCCTATTGAATAGCCAAATCGATCATACTTCAAGCCCCTTCTTAATCTTTTTCAAAATTACCGAACTACCTGACTAGCAGTTCAGAATTGGTTTTTCCTTTTCTAATAATTACTTGTAACCATCTTTGTATTTACCCCTTCTACATAATTTGTCATTTCTTGTTTTCGATTATAACAGAGAATCATAGTTAGTTTGCCATTAGCATCTGAAGAAGGTGAAGTTCCACCGAAACGTGCGTCATGCGTTATTTCTTATAATAAATGTGTAAATTGTTATTTTTAACCATTGTTTTAATATATAATATATATATAATATACTATATATATATTATATATATATATAATATATATATATATAGTATATATATATATGTATACATATATATATGTATACATATATATATATATATATATATATATTATATATATACATATATATATATATATATATATATATATATATATATATACATATATATATATATACATATATGGTGTTGTAATCTGTCAAAGGTAAATCAGAAACGAATCAGAATTTGTGAAATCACTCAGACAGTTCGAACTTTTTGATGACAGGGGGACATGATCTGGGATACAAAGCTTGTTTCTACTAGCAACCCCCTGGAGAAGGTTGCCACCCCATCAGGAATTTGAATAGGGAAAGTGGTAGTTTTGAAGCAGAAATGTATGCATGGATTCAAATTTGTATGAACCTGCAGTGTGTGTTCTATAAAGTGAATATTCACAAAGTTACAGGGTGTTTTTTATGGAATTATGGTACCGATAAAACTAAAAGAAACAGTGATGTTCTAATTGATCGTAATTTAATTTCTATTGAAAGAAAGATATTTTTAACAAACAGTATTAGTAAAACTTTACCGCAAATGCTCAAAATGCTAGCCATTAGATTGCATGCAGCGATACAATCGTTCTTCAAAATTATTTCGTACATGCTGTAGCATTTCAGGAGTAATGTTACGACATTTCGTGCTCTAAGGTCGTCTAAATCTGCAACTCTGGTTTTATAAACTTGTGATTTCAAGTGGCCCCAGAGAAAAAAATCTAGCGGTGTTAGATCCGGCGGCCGCGCAGGCCACTCTACTGGGCCCCTTCGGCCTATCCAACGTCCAGGAAACCTACCATTCAGGTACTGTCTCACCTGAGATGCAAAGTGCGGTGGAGCTCCGTCCTGCTGAAAGCGTAACTTTTCTTCTAAAAGGTTTTCATCTGCCTCCAAAGCTTCGGTGATTAGAAGATCAATCACGTTTTCGAGCAATCGAGATACACATCGCCAGTGAGATTTCCAGGAATGAACACAGGACCAATCAAGTGATCTCCCAAAATACCCATCCAGACGTTGAGTTTTTGTGGGTGTTGAGAATGTTGCTCCCTAAAGAGGTGAGGGTTTTCATCGGACCAAAACCTACAATTATGTTTGTTGACGTTTCCGTTAAGGAAAAAGGTGCATTCATCCGAAAAGCACACGTTGTACAAAAATACAGGATTCACAATAATTTCTTGCGAAATTATTTGGCAAAATTCCATTCTCCGATCACCATCATCTTCGTTCAGTTCATAAACAAGTGTCATTTTATAAGGATGGAACTTAGCCAGCTCAATATTCTGTGAACACTTGCCCTTGAATATCCAGTTTCCTGTGACAACTTTCTAACACTTCCACATTGTTCCCTTTCAGCCATAAGTTGACCAATTACGGCGACTTGATCATTTTCACCCGTAACCGTACGAGTGCGATTATATTTTTTGTTTGCAACTGATCCAGTTACCTCAAATTTATGTACCAACTGAATGATAAATGAATGATAAACATTTTTATCAGGATGTCGTGAAAATCCTCGCAGTAGCCCTAGCACAGTCATTGTTCTGGAAATAAATTTTCAACATTTCCTTTCTCTCCTCCGACGTGTAAACCATTTTGTAATTTTTATCAAGAACAGATAAAACGCACCTCTAATAATTCTGCAATACAGAAACTGAAACGAAATTTTCTGAAAGCAATAATCTCTTTGCGTAAGGCCTGGCAGTGCAGATTCTGATAAGCATGAAGAGAAAAAAGGCATTTAACACTTCCTAATCACCTTATTGTTTGTTTTTGCACGGTTTTATCGCTGCATGCAATTGAATGGTGAGAAATTTGAGAATTTGTGGAAAATTTTTACTAATACTGTTTGTTAAAAATATTTTTCTTTCAATAGAAATTATACGATCAATTAGAACATCTCTGTTTAATTTAGTTTTATCTGTGCCATAATTCCATAAAAAAATACCCTGTCACTTTGTGAATACTCACTTCATAAGAACACAAACTGCAGGTTCATACAAATTTGAATCCATGCATACATTTGTGCTACAAAACTACCCACTTTTCCTATTCAAAAATTCCTGATGGGGTTGCAACCCTCTCCAGGAGGTTGCTAGTAGAAACAAGCTTTGTATCCCAGATCATATCCTCCTGTCATCAAAAATCGACCTGTCTGAGTGTTTTCACAAATTCTGATTCGTTGTTGGGTTATTGAGGGTGGACACTTTTAAATGTCTGTCTCACCCTGTATATATATATATATATATATATATATATATATATATATATATATATATATATATTTATATATTTTTATTTATATATATATTTATATATATATATATATATATATATATATATATATATATATATATATATATATATATATATATATATATATATATGTATCAGACGTCAAATAAATTTCGAAAATCGTAAGAGATCTAAAACGGATATAAAATAAAAACCACTCATCCACCTCACTGTTGACTTTCGATACAGTGCAATAGTCTATTATTTTCGAGGAAAATTCAACTAGGTTCGCCAGTAAATTTTCCTTTTTTTTCATTTTATTTTTCAATTCATGAACAGCATATAACATTCAATCAAAACAGATTCTTCTTATTGCTCATTCCCTTGAAACGCATATAATTCTAATATTGTTTACATAGGTTACAAGGCTCAAAGAAGTAGAATTTACACTAACGAAACCAGTAATATCTAATGCAATTTTAAACTGGTTCCAACTCTGGGCTGAGATGGGATAAATCTCACAGAATATCGTAACCTTCGGCTAATTATGACACATTTTTTTACTACTGGTTCTAAAGATTATAGTGAGCTGACATAAACCGGATGTGAAGGATGTCTTAAGGATGAGCACAACTAAAAATATTATGCTTTATAATTCAATACCTCACCTGCGAAATAAAATAATAATGCGTATTCATATCTCACTAATGATCACTAATGCAGGGAATTTAGCAATTATCCTTTTATTTTCTCTGATACTGCTAACAAACAAAAATTGTTCGATTTACTCAACGTTGAATTATTTTTACAATTAATTATAAACAATATAATAAATATTAAAGAGTTGAAGTTTCGTCACGAAGTGCTTCAGTGCTATTCAGTACAATGCACTTCCCTAATATCTTCTCAATCTATACGTACCTACCTATTAAATTTCAACCATCTAACTCAATCTGGATGAGCTGTGGATGTACACAAATCTTCAAACATCAAACGCCATTAAAAAAAACAAGGAATCTCCAACCAAAGTTGGAAGATGCCAAAATTTATAATTAATTTAGCTAAATTTTGATAGTTTTGTTTTGCATCAAGAAACACCCAAAGTATAAAATTTCAGCTTATATATATATATATATATATATATATATATATATATATATATATATATATATATATATATATATATATATATATATATATATATTAGTAGGGATCCCGAGGTGCTAAATGGGGATTCACTCGAGCGTCGTGGAGACCTTTTGGATTGTGAAGATTAGATACTAAAACGAAAAAACGGTTATATGATGTATGCCATTTCACAGGGGGGGAAACGTGTGCAGATTTTCAAAAATGTAAAAAACCGTTATATAGAAATACTCGAGCGCGTCAGATATTAATAGTTTATACACCCCACATCGTCTCTGATAACGAAGGTAAGTTAATCTGCCGGTTTGCATGGTGGGGTACGAGACCAAAACTCATTACCGATATTCAAAAATGCAAAAAATCATGACATTTCCTTGAAAATAAAAATAAAGATTTAACCGTGCTCGAGAATATCAAGGTGACATTTTCTTCTTGTAACTCTGTGAGTCTCCTATTTACGCCACGTGCAATTCGTCAGATTAGTGAAGTGCATACTCTTCCGCATGTAATTGACTCACCTTGCCTCTGAGACGCTCGAGTTTGTCGAACGGTCGTTTTTTTTTACTAATCTGATCGGCTGCCCTAGACGAACGCCCTCATATTAAGGGTTCATGTATGGTGGGGATACTCAACAGGGTGCAAGGTTTCCCCCAATATGTTATTCTGCCGTGCTTGAGTAAATCTCAAAATCCCCGATGGGGCTCCCCTACTATAAATACAATATATATAGATATATATATATATATATATATATATATATATATATATATATATATATATATATATATATAATATAAAAATATGTTATATATATATATATTATATATATCAGTTGGCGGCTCGTGAGGTTTTGGTTTAAGGAGGCTACAAGAGGTGTTAAAAAATACACCATAGGAGAAAATTTGTAGGATTTCAAAGTCAACCGCATTATAATTTAAAGAAAAGCAAAGTAAAACAAGCACACTAAGCTATTAATTTGTTTTCACTTTCGAGTGTCTACCTTGAGACATACAACTCCTATTTACAATATTCACAAAAACTCTTCTCAGCCAATTAATCAATCCATCTATTCATCAAATTTTTTTTCTTTCACAAAATAGGTACCTTACTACCTACTTAACGAATTTGTTAACAGCTGGTGAGAGCAAATAAAAAGTTATCATATATTTTTGAAGATTAGCGGGATTCTGCGATCTTTAACGTTAGCAAAATGATCTATAATATCCTCATAAAATTTTTTGTCTTTCGCCAAAAGTTTTACCAATTCCTTTTCAATAGACAACAAACTAATATTTTTCAAACCGCGTGCGGTATTTAAAGTTACTTTATCGGTGAAAAATTCCTCACTTTCAACTATAGAATTAAATCCTCAAATCCTAAGCGGCCCCAAACAGAGACGTTTTCCCTAGTAAAAAGTAAACACTGCCAACAAAATAATTTATTTTTTACCTGTGATCCGGTTAGGCAAGGATGTC
>JARQZK010004364.1:72500-97500 GCA_030704885.1 Cynegetis impunctata | reverse complement strand
AACAGAACTTCATGTTAATGGAATCTTGTGCAATCCTAATGTTGAGAGTTCGTCACATGGGGCCTTGGCTGAATAATATAAATAGTGTGTTTGATTCGATTCCTTGCTAGGTATGGTCATAGTTAGACCTGCCATATTTTTGGTGAGTGAAACCGGGACACATTAATATAGGATGGTTTTACCGGAGGGGGTATTCCATACCCCCAGTAGAGCGGGATCCTCCCCTGGAAAATTTTCAAAAAATCAGTAGCAAAAAAGTTTTAAGACTTTTTGTGATCCTCGCAAGTGACAGGAGGGAGAATCTTGAACTAGGTTGTTAGATCTACATACCTTTCAACAATCAAAAGAAAATTTTTGCTACTCAAAAATATATATTTTTGCTTTTTTAAGGATAATTTTGTCTGATCTATCTAGAAAGAAGTGTTAATAAAATAAAATTTAAAATACTTCATAAAATTGTTTAATTGAACAATTACTAAGTCTTATCAAGTTTATTTTTTTATGAAACTACCTAAAACTTTTTTTTTAACTACAAAAACCAAAACAATTATAAAAACTCTTTTGTCAAAATCAAAAAAAATTTATTAATAAGTTCACAATGTTAATCTGTGCTTTCAGACAAAGCGCTCACGTCTCTTTGCTCGATAAAGTGATAGTGTATTCCTTTCCTTTAGGAAGCACTCACCCTTCTCATAGGCCTGTTGTTATAATTAAACTACTTACAGCCATTATTTATTACCTTTTACATCTTACACCCGTTTTCCGGGACATCGATCAAACCGGGCGGGACACTGGGACAAAAGCAAAATACCGGGACGTATGGCAAGCCTAGTCATAGTGGTAGTGATTATTTTTGGATGGAGAGCTCTATTCATTTCGTCCTTGGCGTAATCGATAGCTTGGAATACTTGATCCAGAAGGTGTAGCTTTTCCTTAGGTAATTGATATTCGAAAATTCTTGTAGTCGGGTTCTTAGATACTTTCCCTTTTTTTATTTCGGATGGTGCTTGAAAGCTTTATAAAGATATCGGTCCATACATGTAGATTCCTTGTATAGGTACCGTGAGTCTGAGTTCTAATATTTCATATTTTCTACTTTCGGCTAGACATTCCAGAAAAGTACGTTGTTTATCCTGCCTTCCTCCACGATAGACTTAATTTTATAATGTATACTGTTCAGGAGAGTCAAGAACTCTGTATGGCTTTAGACTACGAAAGTATCCTTATCGTTTCGGTAACAGTGTGCTGGCATTAAGGAAAATTTAATCATAAAAATATTTTCGAAATGTTCCATATAAACATTTGTTATGGACCAACTTAATGGGTTTTTCATGGCAATGTTTTGTTAGTAAGAAATTCTTACTACCAGTGGCGCAGCGTGCTTTCGACTAGTCATGTATCAAAATTTGTTGAGGGGCCCAAATGAAGACTAAAGATTTTTCACAAAACAAACGACAACGCTCGCATTGAATTAAAATAATTATTCACTGGTTATACGTTTTTACTTACAATTAATAGTCCTAGGAACTGAGTTAGCTAGACAATTCGAATCAAATATAGGTACACTTTTCTTGCCACGACGAACTTAATTATTAAATAATTCATAGCTGAAGACCGATTTCAGTTTATCTAGATTTTCTGTCTCTATAGACAATAGTGACAGGTCGTACCTACAGTATTTCCTATCCCGTAAAAGTCCTTAGATAATTTTTAATTTCGAAAAACCTCTTTCAGCTGTTGCAGTTGTAACCGGAATGGTCATGAATAGAAAGCATGGTGTTATTACCTTCGGAATGAATTATGCAAATCTATTGAATTGTATCAGTAATACTCCCATGAGCTCCTTAATGGAATGAATATTCTGTATTTAATATATGAAGCAAGTTTTCAAAGAAACTGATTGTTCATAAAGATCAAATGACATGTCTTTACTGTATTTAGCAGACAGTTTTCTGGCATACTTTTTCATTATTTTTTTTGAAAGCAATAAGTGTCTAAAAAAACAAAAAGCTCTAAAATCCATCAGAAATTGAGAAATCTAATCAACAATAGTACACATTGACTTTGAAGTACAATAACGGGTATGAAATTCTCTCATCATCTAATAACTCATCAATCAAACGCTTCTTATTTTCTTTCTTTTATTTTTGAAAACAGTTCTCATCTCCAACTGTGTCGCTAGATCTTTGGTCTCGTTCAGTAAACCATGGAATGAATTTTTTATTTCGTTCAGTCTATTCAAAATATTACCTACCTATTAAAAGTAGAGTGTAGAGCTTCAAAACGGGATTAATGATTTCAAATATTGGAGAAAAAATTATAGTTCTCTAAAATGTTAATTATATTTTTACATATTTCACATTCGTGTTTTTTGGTGGAATTAAATTTAAATGTTTTGTTTCTCGGTAAGTACGGCCTAAGAGTTTAATTGAAATTGTGGATTACATTTTAGGAATTTTTACACACGTTCGGGGGTTTGTACCCCGGGGGGGGGGCGTATCATTGATACGACTGAAGCGAAGGTAGCTACGCTCCTGCTCACTACCCATAAACTTATTTGTTTAAGTGAAACTGTTTACTAGTGAAGACGTAGCAAAAAAGTTCGTCGATGTCTCCTAGAAAAATAATTTGTATATGGTATACCTACTGGATATATCACTATAACTTTCGTGAAAATGAAAACTACATTGAAACGAAAAAATATGTCATTCATCTGGACGAAAATTTTCTTCATTTAGGTAGGTACTTGAAGAAATTCGTAGAATCCTTGAAGAAAATCACAGTTTGCCCAATAGCTTATTTGAAATTATGTGATGGTGGATTACATGTCATATTAAATTGTTACATTCAAACAGAGCCAAATCTTCTCAAACTACAATGAAGTTCAATGAGTATAATAAAATAATATGAGTATTCTCATGTTTAGGTGAAAAGATTATACATATACATATATATTAACCAGGGCCGGATTAACCCTGTCCGGGTCCCAAGGCATCAACCCCGTCTGGTCCCCAGGTCTTTTCAAGTTGATAAAGGGATGTACGTAACTTCCAGATGATCGACTCCAGGTATCATGTTACTTTAAAGTCCAGCATCTCCTTATCTGACTCTTGAAATGGTCTTAATGGATAGGTTATAGATAATTGATGAATGATGATCCAGGTTGCATGATAAGTTAGGAAAGAGAAATGAGACGGGACGCGGTTATTTTCAATTTAATCTTGGTAAACGCAATAAAATACAATAAACGAAAGAAAAAAGGTCTTGTGAAGTACAAATTGGAAAAAGTCAACTTCCAAGATATTTATTGGTTTTGTACAGTACAGTAAGTTTAAATATTAACTTTTCTAACTTTTTCAGGTACAATAGTTATTTGTGCAACCAGTTGGGAAAAGCATTATTTTTCGTAATGAGCGTATTTCTGCGCAAAAGAACGCGAGTTACGAAAAATAGTGTTTCCCAACGTGTTTCACACAAAATTTTTTCTAATTTTGAATAGGATGTGACTATTTGAATTTAAATTAAAAGTATCAAAACGTCCCTACAAGCTTACCTCGTCTAGTGAATTCGGAGATATTTATTTTTCACTTCGTTGCTATGGAAGTATCGTTAGTGTCATATTTCGTAATTTCGATAGTGTTTGTCAAAAAAGTGAAAATAATAATCGCTTTTCTTTTCGTGAATGATTCCTTGAATTTGTTTTAAAGTAGAATAATATATACTACAATGTCCGATTCAGAGAACGACGTACCGAGCGACATCGAGGAAGCGGCTCAATCTGCGTTATCTACAATTATTCTTAAGAAGTCGAGGAACAAGTATGATTTGTCCTATGCCAAATTTTGTTTATGGTGTGAACAAAAAAGGATTACTAATTTGAACGAAAAAATTTTGCTAGCGTATTTTCAAGAAAAAAAGGGAATGAAGAATTCAACCTTGTGGAGCTTATATTCGATGTTAAGAACCGAATTGTGCTTGAAGAGAAATATTGACATCAAGAAGTATACAAATTTACTGGCTTTTTTGAAACGACATTCTGAAGGTTACCAGCCTAAAAAGTCAAAGTTTTAGTAAGAAAACATTGCCCATTTCTGAAAGAAGGCTTCCGATGAGCAAACATTTTAATGAATAGGTAAGCATTGATCGTTGGAGTTGCTGGAGCTTGCCGAAAAGGTGAATTAACTCTTCTTTCTCGTAGAAAATGTAGTGTTTTCAGGAGGAATTTGCTAAAGTAACCATTCCCAACACAAAAGACGAAAGTATGTCGAGAATTTGCTATAACGCTGGAGCTTTTGACGTATAAATTGCATAGAAATGGTAAAGAAATACGTTAATCTAAGGCCATCAAATGTTAACCATGACAGATTTTTTGTCAAATATTTTGAATGGAAGATGTGGATGCAACCTGTAGGTATTAAACACGTTTGGAAATTTGCCGAAAATGATCGCCCAGTTTTTAAATTTGTCAAATCCTTGTTTGTATACTGGTCACTGTTTTCGGCGGTCATCGACTACTCTGCTAGCGGATTCTGGAGCTGATTTGCTGAGAATCAAACAGCATGGAGGATGGAAGTCTAATACAGTTGCTGAAGGTTACGTGGAGAATTCCATAATTAATAAACAAAAGATTGCGACAAACATCCTAGGAGAAAATTACATGGACAATACGCAAATTAATGCTACACAGAAAACTATGTTATCCGCTGGATTCAATATCACTAATTGCTCAAATTGTGTAATTAATATTTATAAATAATTTTCCCATTCACGTGTTAAAGTTACCTAAATAATAAATTTATTGATCTTCATAATTTATATAGTACCAACATCAAATTAATTGACATATATATATATATATATATATATATATATATATATATATATATATATAAATATATATAAATATATATATATATATATAATATATATTATATATATATATATATTATATATATATATATATATATAAATATATATATATATATATATATATATATATAAAGGTAAAGAAGTACATAGTTCAAGTAGTTTATAGTCTTACAATGATACTGTATTTTTCACAATTAATGGCGAAATTTACTTTTCATCAACAGTTGCGAAATATTTTACTTTTCGTAACCAGTTGCGAAAAGTAAAACGTTTCAAAACGTCGATGAGATTTGAAAAGTGTCACTTTATATGTCAAAATTAGAAAAAATCGTTTAAAACATTTTGGAAATTGACGCTTTCTTATACATTATTTATTTTTCACTTGTATATTATACGCTTATTTCACCTTGGATACGGTTGCTATAAACACACTCATTATGCCCTAGGCCATTATGCCCGCATTTGCGGGCATAATGGATTAAAAACGCCCGCTTATTTTACTAGGAGAAATGAAGCAAATTTCATTGATTAAATACTTCATAATCCTTGTCGTATAAGACACTGGATTTCTCCGGCAATGAATTATTCGCAGCTTTGGCTGCATTTTCTATGATATTCTTGGGTAAATTCATTTTCATTTCCATTATTTCTATAAGACTACACAAAGAAAGCAGGAATGACGTTCACTAAATTTGATGACAAAAATATTCACAAACGTCAAACTATCAACAAATGACATGCCTACTATGAGAAGGAAAATGGATAGGAGCAATGAAACGATTTTAAAATCGCTTTTTCATCATAATATAATAATTTTTTCGTGAAAAATAAAATCTTGTATGCACCGCGTGCGTTACTAGATCCTTATGCCCATCGGGCAATATTCATCCCTCGGGCCAGAGGCCCTCGGGCCGAATGTTTCCCTCAGGGCATAAGGATCTATATAACGCACTTGGTACATAAATAACTATTTCAATGGCCATTATCGACAATAAATTCAAACGGTTCTGAGACATTGTTGAACAAAGACAGTTTATTAGTTTTACTACTCAATACCAGAAGGTTCTGTATGTATGAAGTATTTAATCAATTGACAACACGCGTCGAAAGAGAGCAATAATATTGTTGAGGAATTTCATACAAATTTTCAAATAAAATTTTCATTTGATAATTTTTTTTCTTCTTGATGAGTGTACGGGCCCCCAGTCGATGCGGGGCTCCTAGGCAGTTGCCTACTCTGCCTAATGGTTAATCCGGCCCTGCTATTAACTTAGTAAGACTAGAATATTTGTTTGAATATGTTTCAATATAGGTAGGTAAGTCATGTATCAGTATAAGGTGAATCTTATTCAGAATATTTCTCAATTTAATATACCTATTATTTATCATTTCTTTCAGTGGTCGAAATTAACATCATATTTGGTTGTTCACAAATGTACCAATGATTTCAACTTTTCACTCTTCAAGACAACTCCATATCTTATTCGAAGCTCACGATTCCTTTTCAGAATACGGATGCAAACTGAAATATTCCCGTGAGTCATATGAATGATTGCTTACGGCACGATCTTCTTCTTTGCCCAAAGAATGGAAGGTACCTGCTATTGATCTGTACCAATAGCGGTTGATAATTATATGATATTTCTGTATTAAACTTGCCTGCCTTGACATGTCGAGATATCTGAATACAGCGTTTTAGATAATCTGAACTCTAATTAAGGAATTCACACATCTTACAGCAATCCTCTGTCTTCTGAAGAGATAACTAAACTACAACAAGTTGTAAATCCATAGTTATGTACGTATTCAAGCGCGGTGGTCATGCCTAGAACCCTAATCAAGGTCGATAGGCTGATATTATATCCAATGTCTCAATAAAATTTGAAAAAAAAAACAATGAATGAACCGTGTTTGATTCGCAACACACATGGCCAATTTTTGAGTGGCCGTGACCACAATCTTTTTTGAGGGCTGGATCCGCGCTTGTACGTATTTACGTTATTCAATCGTTTCATTTTGTTGATATATCTCTATAGCAGAAAATTGTAATTCTTTATTGAACTTACGTATGATATATTGTTTAAATTTTATTCATATCTTATATTTAACCTATATATATATATATATATATATATATATATATATATATATATATATATATATATATATATATATATATATATATATATATATAATATATATATATATATATATATATATATATATATATATATATATATATATATATATTTATCAGGGGCGGCTAGTCAAAGGAGGCTAGGGAGGCTAAGCCTCCTCAATAATATTCCGTGTATCACTAATATATTATATTGAATAGTCAGCATTCAGCATATTCATATTCATCAAAGTCATATTATTTTATGCACCTACCATCCTTTCAACCTACATTATATAATATAATTTATTAATTACGATAGAAGGTATTTACATTTACTGCATTTCATTCATTTCAAAATTTGTGGCAACGCTGCGGAGGCATGGAAAGGTATATTCTCAAGGTTCATTATGCCTGCCACAGAAAATTAAACAACGATGCAAATACTCCGAATGAATACTTCATTGCAATAGAAAAGCAAAACACATGTAAATGGCAACACCGATAGAGCCCAGTCTCATACAATGTCGACCAATCACAACTATAGAATTTCGCGTGACATCGAGTGAATTCGTTGGAAAGCATTAATTTAATCGTAGTGAGATCGTAGTGACTAATGGCCGAAAACAGCTTGTTTACTTAAATTGCTCGCGTATTGTTTTAAAATGAGTTTGGTTACTGATGTTAATTTCAAAAATTTCAATGGTGACTTGGTGGAATATTTGTTATCCCATAACTTTAGTGCACTAAGTTATGAGGATAAAGTTTTGATAAAAACATTGCGACCTACCCCTGAATTAAACAATTTGGTGCAGCGTAACAGAAAACAAAACCGCGGTTTTAATACAAGCAATTATGAGAGACATCCTTGCCTAACCGGATCACAGGTAAAAAATAAAATTATTTAGTGGGCAGTGTTTACTTTTTACTAGGGAAAAAGTATCTGGTTGGGGACACTTAAGATTTGAGGATTTCATTCTATAGTTGAAAGTGAGGAATTTTTCACCGATAAAGTAACCGCAAATACCGTACGCGGATTAATATCTTACATAAAAGATAAGGAATTTATATATTTTTTAAACATCTTTAAATTAATTTTTGAACAAACAGAAATAGTTTATCAAATCTTACAGCACAAGTTTGCAGATGTAATTTACTCACGAAATCGGCTCAAGTTTCTTTTGGAAAAAATTTCAGAATTTCGTGCAGAAGTTTATTTTAAAAAACTATTTTCTGTATTTCAAACTACTGATGATACGACTCAATTTAGCCCAAAACGAAAGAAATTCAGTTACGCAGATATGGAGCTTCACTATAAGCAAATATTTTATGAAATTTTGGATACTATTAGGGGTCAAATAGAAATAAGGTTCTCTGATTTGAAAGAACTGCATTTTTTCGACTTACTCAATAAAAATTTGATAACCGGATTTTCGACTAATTTTCCAGATAACCTTTTGGAAAATTTATGTCAAAAATACACTTTTTTTGATAAGGTGGCCATAAAAAGTGAACTGTGTGTTGTTTATAATGACAATGAAATTTTGGGGCAAAATGAAAATCATGTGAGGACTATTAAATACCTTTTTGATAATGATTTGAATCAAGATTTACCCCAAGTTTATAAACTCTTATGTCTAATTGTTTCTATCCCGGTGACATCGGCTTCCGTAGAGCGCTCGTTTTCCACTCTTAAGAGAATTAAAACTTATTTACGAAATTCAATGAGCCACCTATACGTAGCCAGCTACCTAAGTCGATATATTTTTGTGAATAACACCTCACACAAAATTAAAACTGCATAATATGAAACAGAGATACGAATGAAACCATGGAGCATCTTAATTCAACTTCCCAATGTATGATTGTGTAGGAAATAGACTCATTATATCACAAAATTATTCAGATGATCTATATTCACTTCTTGTTCCAAATAATGCAGCAGTGATGATACAAATGTATACCTTCATAAGTGAAACGATTTTATTTTATGTATCTATATTTATCTTTTTCATTCTATTTCCATTATAATAAATATAATAGATGTATAAAGAAACAATATTTAAATTTGCATGAAGATGATTACAGCTGTATTGATTCCTTTTACCATAAACATTTTTCATAAATAAATATTTTTTACTTAGGCTCTACGAGGCACGGACCAATAAAAAAGAAGAATTGTCAATCTAACATCAAATTGACTTTTCTAGTTTTCGTAAAGTAAAGAAAAAAACTACAGCTTGGCAACATCACAATATTTTGTTTTGCAACGTCATCGTCTTTTTATCGTAAAAAACCTATATTTACGAAATTCAATGAGCCAGGATCGTTTGAAAAATATTAGTTTGTTGTCTATTGAAAAGGAATTGGTAAAACATTTGGCGAAAGACGAAAAATTTTATGAGGATATTATAGATCATTTTGCTAACGTTAAAAATCGCAGAATCCCGCTAATCTTCAAAAATATATAATAACTTTTTATTTGCTCTCACCAGCTGTTAACAAATTCGTTAAGTAGGTACCTTTTTTGCGAAAAAAAAAATTTGATGAATAGATGAATTGATTAATTGGCTGAGAAGAGTTTTTGTGAATATTGTAAATAGGAGTTGTAGGTCTCAAGGTAGACACTCGAAAGTGAAAATAAATTAATAGCTTAGGGTGCTTGTTTTACTTTGATTTTCTTTAAATTATAAGGCGTTTGTCCTTGAAATCCTAAAAATTTTCGCCTATGGTGTATTTTTTATCACCTCTTGTAGCCTCCTCAAACCAAAACCTCACGAGCCGCCACTGATATATATATATATATATATATATATATATATATATATATATATATATATATATATATATATATATATATATACAGGTTGTCATGTAGGAGCTACGGGGGTTTTTCGAAAAATTGCTCAAATCTATTTGATCGAATATCTCAAAAAGTATAATTTTTGCAAAAAATTAGTGAGGAAAAAAATCAATGCATTTCAGACGTTCTTCAAGCTGGTTCTTTTTGAGAAATTTTGGTACGTCTAGTTTTCGAGATATCACATTCAACTTTGTTTTTTAAATACGGACCTGGATTTTTCATTACAAATTTTAAAAACCTTTTTTTTCTGATTTCAACGATGTATCAAATTTTTGTCCTTATTTGTTTGTATTTAATGGTAAAACACTAGTATTTAACTTTTTTGGCACTTTTTTCATTTTATCATAGGTTTAATCATAGAGCAAAGAGAAACAATTGCTTATAAAAGCCTATGATCCGTAATACATGTTTCGTGTTAAAGTAAGTTTAAACCAACATGGTAGCGTTTTCCAATGGTAAAAAATTAGATTTATTTTTTTGTTATGCAAAAGCATTTCGAAGTGCTGAAAGAGCCCTTCAAATGTATCAAAATTTGTACCCCCAAAGGCGCTTACCGAATCGAATAATTTTTACAAGGCTAGAGCGAAATTTGCTACTATACGGACCATTTAATAATCATTCAGAACGGGGAACAACCGCAACGGCAGAGAATGGGGAAGATGAAACAAATGCATTAGGTATCATCCACTTTGAATTTTGGCAAAGGTAATTTTGAAAAATAAGGAAGTTTCAAGGTTTATTACATAACTTGAATTTAATTAAATGGTGAAAAGTTTGAATGTTTGAAAACTTAATAAACAGTGTCTTTCATTACACGCTGCAACATATCTGTTTATGTTATTAAAATAGGTAATTGTTTTATTGGTAGTTTAAGCCACCTCTGATGTTATCATTTTTTTTTAAACTCAATACAACTCTAATTTTATCTTTTTATCATTAAAACGCAAACAAATATGAACATGTGATACATCGTTAAAATCAGAAAAAAAAGTTTTTTCAAGAAATGGAATAAAAAATACAGGTATGTATTTAAACAAAGTAAGTTGATGGTAATATCTCGAAAACTAGACGAACCAAATTTCCTTCAAAAATACCAAATTGAAGAACGTCTAAAATGTATAAATTTTTTGTAAAACTCATACTTTTTGAGATATTCGATCAAATAGTTGTGAGAAATTTTTCGAAAAACCCCCGTAGCTCGAGATAAATTTTTTTTTTCAAATATGAAACTAGATATTCAATTTCCTCCAAAAACTGCACATTTTGTCTAATTTGACCAACCTTGTAGTTCTTATAATTACCGAGATAGCAATAGTGGCCCATGGCAATTAGGACACCCTGTATATATATCTAAATATCTTCACATCCAAACCGAAAATGAAATTCATTTTTTTCTTAAATTAATTCATCTCTTGAAAATTACTTCGATTGTTAGTTGTTACAAAGTTGCATCTCCACAGCTCATAAGCACAAAATAGAAATAACCTAGATACTAGATAAACTCATATGTATATAAGTAGGTATGCAATACCTTTACATATATGTCAGGAAGAGAAAACAAGAGATTTATCATTATTATTTCTTGTGCTAACTGAAACAGTGGCCAACTTTTCTGCCATATTTTCATCAAATACCTATGTAGGAGAAAGTGGTATATACCTTCGACGCTTTTCATAGGAATATGTGAATAATGAAATGGAAAACTACAAGGCTATATTCATATCGAGTGTATTCAAAAAAATTTGGATAAAATTTAAATTATTTTTTACAACGCGCATGAGAGTTCAAGCTGTATTACTCTGGTACTGTTACTTGTTGTTCAATTTTCTACTTCGAAAATATATCCTCGGTAGTATAGTGGTCAGTATCCCCGCCTGTCACGCGGGAGACCGGGGTTCGATTCCCCGCCGGGGAGGAAACATTTTTAATTATTCATTCCTGTTTTGAATACCATATAGAATTATTTAAAAACTATAATACCAGAAATCACTTTATACTTTTTCCAATAGTGTATTTGTTCGTACCAGAAATATTACAATAATATACCTATATTAGGAAATTATTTTCAAATTTTGTTAAGACCAATTGAGCATTGATAATACCTGAAATAATTAAATTGAAAATGAGAGGCTATGTAGATAGCCACCATATTGAATAATAATATTTATCTAAGAGGTTATTGCTCTAACTTTTCTGTCGTTCAGATCGAGAAGAATCTTAAATTATGTTGACTATTCCTTTCTCTACTTGTACTTAAAAAGAATACATGAATTTGTAAAAAAAAATCCTTTCTTTAGTAATTACCTACATAATAGGAAAAGATCTAAAGACTCATTTACATTACTTGGTTTTGATACCTTTCCATGGTCATATCTAGCATTTGAATTCATTTAGTGATATAGTAAAGCGCCCTGTAAACGATCAAACTTGTTTGTCAAATTTTAGGTGTTTGTCAAATTATTTGATAGTCTATGGCTTTGTTTGATGTGCTTGTCAAACAATTCACGTGTTTGAAGTGTTTGATGAAAAATTGGATTGACGGCATTTTTGACAACTAAATTCAAAACCGTACTGCTCATTTTTCATGGAACGCGTCACGTCACGTCAACGAGAAAACCGTAACTAAGGAAGAATTTGACAAATTTGTTTGATATTTGGTTTGATCGTTTATGCCATTGCTTGAAGCACACGTGTAGTTTGTCAAACAAGTTTGTCAAACAAATTTGATCGTTTACAGGGCGCTTTCAATAAATTTTTTAAATAATTGACTATCCTTTGAAAACGTTAATAGCCTCAGGTTATTTACAGCTAGGGTTGCCATCCGTCCGGATTTCTCCGGATTTGTCCTAGTTTAGAGGGCGTCCGGGGATTGTCCGGACGGGGCTTTCAAAATGTGTCAAATTTTGTGTCCGGGTGTGTGAAGCTTGGGTGTCAGTGACGGAGATGAGCTATTAAATGCAAACCAGTTGTGGCCGAATTTTTTCGAAAGATCTATATTATAAACTGCTCAAAATTGCATAGTAATATTTTTGTATACCAGCTCACAATGCTAATGTAGAGTGAGTTTTTTCGCTAGGGTCGCAGTAATGGAGGAAGGAGAGAAACTTGCTAAATACACATACGCTTTCTTCTCTGATCAGAATAAAGTCTAATTTTAAAGACTTGAGTTGCTCCGACTTTTACAAATTCATGATGAAAAATAAAGACATTTTAGGAAAAATTGGAAAGTCTGAAAAATTCCAAGTTAAGTTTAATAAGTGAAAAGAACTTGATCTCGTTATAATTAAAACTTCTCACTTACTTTTGATTTCTAGTTAATAAATAATTTAGACTTTTGGGTACCCAACATATCTAACCGAACTAGATGACCTATTCTATAATTTGCTATTACAATGTAGAATCTAGTCTATCTGGTTTTTGATCTACCAAAAATTATCGTCATGAGTTGTTTTTTATTTGACGATACCAAAAGAAAAAAGAAAAAACTGTAAACTGTGTATAATAGAATTTTATTTTTTTTTTGTTGTTCTGTTTATATGGCAAACAAGCGGTTTGAAGTTTAAATAAATGAAAAAATTAAAATATAAATGATATTTTATTTTATTCAAAAAAAATTTTTTTTACGGGGTGTCCGGGGAAAAACAAAATTTCACAGAAATGTCCGGGGTTTTTAAAATTTTTGTCCGGTAACGCCAATTTAGGTGATGGCAACCCTATTTACAGCTGAAGTTGTTGATTAACAAAAACCGCAAAAAAAAATTTTCATACGATTGATCTTTTATATAACACAGAAAGAAGTAAGATGCGTCTTGTTTTCATTGGGACACATTCTTCAGTTGAAATAGAAACAAAATATTATCCAAAGTAATTATTTTCCTAGCAAGTTTTTACAGTGGTATTTTTCCGCACAAAACTGCAGTTGCACGTATGAGGCTCAAATGAGTACGGAAAGTGCATTTTCTTCATGAGTTAGGATCTACATTTTTTTTACTAGCGTTCGAATACTCAACCGCAAGATATTAGAGGTAACGTTTATTTAGCAGTATTATGACATGTATTACACAAAGGGTAAGGGGCCGTTCAAGTATTACGTAACGCAATTTTTGAAGATTTTTGACCCTCCCTCCCCCCTATGTAACGCTCCGTAACGTTTTCATGAACCCCTCCTCCCCCCTATAAACGTTACGTAACACCCAAGTGATCATTTTTACCTAACAGTCACAAATATGCTGCGCAAAGTACCGGAAAGTTGCTAAAATACCGTTTTTATTGTTTTAATCTTGTTTTCGTTAATAATAAACAAAACAAGAGATTTTTATTTAATAAACAATCATACATAATATGATATGTTGAAAAGGGCTCAAATATGTCCTTATAAACTTTTACTACTAATCTTACATTTAATTATGCCGTTCTCCTGACTTAGCCCTGTCGTTGCATACATTTTTAGCTAACTTCATCCACCATTATTTTTCTCATGCATTATTCAATTTTCGCTTATTAGCAGGTTTTCACTTTGAAAACCTGCTTATTGAAATGGGTGCGATTAGCAAAGTAGGACCTAGCCCCAATATAGTTTTTCGTTTCATGACATTTCAGGATGCTTGGCCTCAAAAACCCAATTTCAAAAGTCTCTCTTTCTCTACATATGTATATAATATATATATATATATATATATATATATATATATATATATATATATATATATATATATATATATATATATATATATATATATATATATATATATATATATATATATATATGTATATACTATATATATATATATATATATATATATATATAAAATATATATATATATATATATATATATATATATATATATATATATATATATATATATATATATATATATATATATATATATATATATATATATATATATATATGTTCGTATGTATATAGGTAGATAGTTTCGTAGTTTCGCTCCTGTGTATTACGTGTTTAAAACACTTAATGAAAACTGGCAACGGAAACAAAATATAAATGACGAATAATACAGTCGAGGTATTTCCCATAAAACATAAACGGATAGAGTTGCCAACTTGGGACAACAAAATAAAACTGACTTACAATACAATCGAGGGATGCCCCGTAAAATATAAACGAAAAGAGTTAACAACTTCGGAGATTCAAATTCTCCCCTCCCGCCCCTGTAACGCATCGTAACGTTTTACAAGACCCCCCCTCCCCCAAATTGCGTTACGTAATACTTGAACGCCCCCTAACAAGAATTAATCATGTACATTACCAAAGAATAACATGAGTTAAATACTTGATGATTATTAATTTTTATATTGAATACACACATGTGGGTTAGTATAAATACTTGTTTTACCCTCGAACACTACTATCGAATTTGATGAAATATTGTGGGACAAAATTTTATTTAATATTTTCATTTTCTGATCAGCAGATCTATCTAAGTAACCTTCGTCAACAGAAATTGACTTCGAACCAGCCTGATGTTTTATATTAGGTAGTTATACTCCCGAGGCCATGCCTAATATGAGCCAGTAGTGAAAACTGTGCTCCGTCTACAAATCGGGATTGGAAAGTCTTAAGAAAGCAGCAATTTCAGAATGGTATTAAATTAATCCCTACATTTTGAACACCACACTGTCCCTTTTTGTAATTGACGAAATAGCGCCTATGTGGGATATTGGTTTTACGCCAGCTTGTATATTTTCCGTACAAAGATATGAGATTACCGTTGTTTATTTCAATGATTTTCATCAAGTAAACTTCGTAGTAGCATTGGTCAGGAATTTACCTATGTTTTCTCTAAAGAACACTTTGTTTCTTCAGATATGATGTTACTTTCAAGAAATTGCTAGTGTGCTGGTCTTTTCTTGATTTTGATCATACTTTTCAATATTGAGTATCTAGAGCTAGACCATAATGTATTCAGCGGCTTACATACCTTCCCGATTTCAGCGAAATTGGCAAATAACACTTCTACCTCCCTTGAATTTTTTACGCCTTTCTGTAAAGACCACTTCGAGAACTGCCATTTTCATTCGTAATTGGGATTTTGACGGCAGTTAGTCCTTAGTGACCTGCTGTGCTTCTAGAAGGATAGATTCTGGTTAATCTTCACCTGAATCATCCATTTTCGTTCTATTTTTTGTATAAAAAAAAAGCGTCGGCGTCCGGGACCGGGACTGACATCAATAAATTATTTTCAATTACTGTTATGAGAAAAGTCAAAAATCTCATGGTTGAGATTGCTTGATCAATCAAATGCACCAAGTTGTGTTCTTAATACTAGTTCAGTACTGACCAATGGATTCTTTTTTACTCATGTATCTTGTTAGCCTCTGTATAATGAATAGCCTTGCTGTTAAATAAAAATTACCAACAATATTTGTAGATTAATCTTCAAATGCTTGTAGAAAAAATGCGTCTAGCTCATGCTGAAAAGTTAACTGTTAGGTATTTCTTTTTCCCACTCATTCACGTGAGGAAATGAAATATCAGGTAACGTGAATGCGTGCGGAAAAGTAGACTTTTCGAAACGCTGATAAAAAAATATCTATTATCATGAACCATATCACCTACCACAGAATATTATCCACAGAAAAAATGCGATCTGCCACAACTGTATTTATTAAAATTTGAAATATATATATACATATAATATCAGGTTTCATTACAAAATTCTAGCTTAAATAAAATAACTTTATCTGTACTTCAGTTAAGTTCAAAATGGGCATCTGGTACACCAAAAAATGCGAACCTGTAGTCCACGGAAGTGTTATCAACTTATCAGAAGAATGTGTCAAGTTTGTTGAAACTGGTAACTCTAAAAGAATTACTACTACTACATGACAAACAGAAGTAGTAGTTGAATTTTGATAATTATTCTAGGTAAAACTCCCAAAAAAAGTGTACTTAAGAAAAATCATCCTCTTGAAGAAGACAAATACTTTTCTAGAATGAGTGCCTTAGATGACGCCCATTCAATGACTTCAGGGGTGAATTTTGATAATTTCAAAAAGATGGCTAATTCTTTAGAAGCTACCTTGACCTCTTATAAGTCTATTCCCTGTTCTAAAATACATGTATGTCAACGAACAGTTAAGTACAAAAAATTTTATACTTTATTTCCAGCTGTTACACTGCCTTCAAGAGAATGAATTTTGTTTAATTAAATGCCGAAAAGAAATGGAAGAGTTCATTGATTGTGTTGATGCTTTCCGTCTAAAAGCTGTTATAGATAAATTAAAGAAGGATACACAGTCTGAATATCAGACTGCTAACCAACACTTAGATTCGCAGTGTCCGGGACCACAAAAAAAAGTATACTTGTCAGAAGTGTAACAAATATATTTTGAGATCATATTCTGATTAATTTATTTGAAAATTAACGCTTTTCGAGTGCTTTAAATTTTGCTTCTAATCTCTTAGAATATGCATCTAATTTATAGGCAGCTTGCTCCAACTTAGTAACATTATCTTCCAAATGATCTATTTGTTCTAGTAGAGGGATAACAGATTCATCTGAAAATAATAAAATTGGGTACCTAAATCTTTTCTATAAATTAATATAATGAATGTAAAAATATTATTCAGTTACATTTTGTGTTCAATTCCATCAAACTTTTGGATACATTAGCTGCTATATGTTTCATATCATTATATTTGATTGTTGTAACATGGTTCATTTCTTCAATCAAACGATAATCATCTAAGCTAGATGTTAACTCTCCATATAAATATTCTGCAGTCTTATTGAACATTGAAGTTGCAAGACGACTCAAATTCGGGTCATGTGGATCTAGGGCTTCAAAACTCGAAGTTGATGTTGACAAAGTTGGACCTACAAATTTTCATTTGGATAATTGATTCACACTTTTTATAAATTCTCTTACGAACCTCGTAAAGGAGAATCTATAATTCCTGCTTCGGTTTCTGTATCTTCTGACATCATGAACAAACGGAAACCTTAAATATATTTTATATAACTTATTTTAGTAACAAAATTAAAAGAACCACAAGCACACCAAATTCATCATAAAACTAGGATTCCCATACAGTATACTCATTAATTAACGACATGCCACGATTAACAGAAATGAAATTAAGAACTGTTTAACTGTTAACTTGTTAACTACGTGAGTACTGTCATAAAATAAAATCCACAGTATGTCAGTATGTGCCATCCTGATTACCACCTTAACAGTGAGAAAACAGGGTTTTTATTTTAATTTTCCTATTCTGTGGTATTATCTAGGGTGTATTCGCGTTGGGCGCTTACACGCTTTAAGCGCTCACGCTTAGAAGCACAGATTATTGGCGTTCGTGTTGGCCTACTAGCACTTAGAGACGCTCACGCTTTGGCTTTGAGCATTAAAGTTGAATGTCAGATCTTCTTTTTACGCTTAGGTAGGCAAAAGCCCGATAGTTCACGCAAATACTGTGCTTTAACATTTCCCTACAAATTTATTAATTATCGACAACAAAAGTTGGGTTAGCTTACGCTTAGTGTTAAGCGTTTGTGAGCGCGAGTCGACCACAGAGAACGAAGCTTATAGGCGCTTAAAGTGTGTAAGCGCCCAACGCGAATGCACCCTCTGTGACACGGTGTTCATCCGGTTCATCGCCTCGCCTCTAGTTCCACTACGACACAGTCATAGATAAAGGATGCGTTCGTTACACAGTGACACACAGCCGAACACCAGAAAAAGTTGAGTTTGAGCAAGGAGTGAATCAGTGCTACCAACATTTATAGTCGATTTATTGCATTAACGTTGGCAATAGTTTTGATTATTAATTTATACGATGATTATAATTGTATTATATCATATCAATATTTCACTTACAGTTTTCATTAATTAACGTGATAAAAAAATGGCCAATGACGGTGTACGTAAGGATCAACAGCGAACGTAGATAATAATAATAATAATAATAATAATAATAATGGTTTATTGATCCTGTAAGACATATTATTACATGTATAGGACAAGTCATAAAGATATACACACAAAGATTACATCATTCAAAAATATATAGCTGTAGTAATCTTTCACATTATAGAAACATTCCTTTAATAAAAAGTTTTTGACAGTCTTCTTGAATTTGTTTCTCTGAAGATTTTGAATACATCGTGGTAGATGATTATAGTTATTAACGTAACAACGCCGATATGTAGCAAATAACGGATGAGGTTGGATATTGTAATCCGAGGCGCAGCCGAGGATTATAACTAACCGAATCCGTTATTTGCGTATCGGCCGTGTGTCGTTAAAAATTTTTCGTAATCCCGTTGAAAGATTATAGTTTGATTCCGAAGAAAGAAAAAACCCCGTACCTCGCAATTCTAGAGAAAAATCCCAACGTCGTGCACTCTGTTGTCATGGAACAGTTTGACAGTTTTATAAACAACGTCAGTTTTTTGTGTTCTCAAGTTTGCTTTAACGACGACCATGGATGAAATCGATGAAATTGAGGAACAAAATCAAATTCTTTTAGAAATATTGGGAGAATCATGTGCAGTGTAGCGAGTGTTGATTAACTGCCGAAAATAACTCAAGAGCGATATCAAAAAGAATATGAAAATTTTGAAATGTGGCGTAAAAGCAAGAATGTAAAGGTGGTTAATGAAGATGTATTATTAGCCTGTGCGAAATGAAAATCAGAGGTTTATTCTCCCAACTCGCTGTGGACCAAGATTTCAATGTTGTTATTGTAAGCAGAATGATGTTTTGAAATAAATATTTGAACAAGTGATTTCTTAACGGCCGCCGGCCGTTATGAAAATATATGATATTTATGGTATCATGTGAATGAAAACTAGAAATGTTTACAATACTATCCTCATTTTCTTTCACATATATTAGACATTTAAATATAAATAAAGCGGCCAAAGTGAGAATACTATTGTCTTGGGGTCTGCAAGTGGACCGTGGATGACAATCGAACATTAAACGAACTATTCGTTTTTGAATGACGAATACTCTATTAACCTCTGAAGAATTACCCCATAGCAAAACATTGTAAGATAGGTGACAATATACCAAAGAATAGTAGACGTTAATAAGAGAATTTTTAGAGATATGAATTAAGTCTAAAAATGAAAAACAATATAAATTTCAAATGTGTTATGAAACGTTGTCAAGTTGAGATATACATCTGAATGGCTCATAATGAAATATCGCAAGAATATTGCATTTTTGTTTTCAGCGCAATATGAATTTCAATAATCAATGAAATATCATCCATTCCATAGTTATCCAGACTTTTACTCTCATTTCACTCAAGAAAAATAAATCGGAAACGTCCTCTGTCGGAAGTAGTCGGAACATAGTCACTGGTAATTTTAACCTACTTTAGTTCTGTGCATCAGGAACTGTCAAATTTGTGAAATTGTAAACAAAAACACCCACTGACATGTTAAAGTTACAGTTGAATCTTTTACTCATTTGTTACTCATTAAACCAAGCCAACCAAAAAGTTAAAATTTTTGCAACTGTAGGGTAGGTTACCTTAGGATAGATATTCGAATAGTTGAGACCACTTCTATTGACGTATTTGTTTATTTATAATGTACTCTTAAATAAATATATCAATAATATAAAGTTTTCCAAGATGATTGCTTCAGAAATTGGTTCCACCAACGGTGAACCATTAGAGCCTTCTTTAGTCAGGGGTAATATTATGAGAAAAATCTCAGGAATCTTTACTGGTCATACTTCAAGTTCAGAAAGGAACCTTTTAGCTAGTGATGGAGGATTATCATATGTTGAATTTGGTTCATTCTCAGAACAATCGGAAACACGGACGCTTGGTACTTTTGCGGGTGTGTTTAGCCCTGTCACTTTGTCAATGTTCTCAGCCTTGATTTTTCTGCGAATGGGTGAGTGAATATTTATATGAGAATATAACTAGCTACTTTATGTAGGTATGCAAAAACATCTTAAAGTAAGATTAATAGAAATATAGTTGATTACCTTTAGCATAAGTTGATTATTACCATTAGTTTAATAGAAAAGTTCTTTGAGAAAAAATATCAGAACTTCAAAAATGTTATAAATGCCAGGATTGTAAGACTCTTCAACTAAGTTCTTGGTATTTTATATGTCGTTACATTAAAACTTACGATATGTTGTTTTTGTTACCTTCATAATGGTTATTTGAATTACTGAGGAATGTTTATAATTGGTTAGAATTTTTTTGTATCAATCTTATTATGATAAATTTTTTTTTTAGGTTATATTGTTGGAAATGCTGGATTAATTGTAACTCTGGTACAGTTTGCTATTGCCTATATTATATTGATATCTACTGTTGCTTCAGTATGTGCTATTTCTACAAATGGTGCTGTAGAGGGCGGTGGAGCATATTGTATCCTTTACTCAGTAACATATTAAGAAACATTTCAAGTTATATTACAGCTACAAATATCATTCTGTGAATCAAAAAGTTAGCAGATTCGGCAGAAATAATAGCAGACTAATTTATTTTTACTCATTAAAAATGTGTTGCATCAGAATTGTAAGAAGAATGGCTAGAAATAGTATTATTTTCACTTGTTATAAACACTGCTTGGAAGTATTATGTTTTTAGTTGTCATCTTAAGGATTTCGTTAAAAAGCACTCATATGAAACATTGCAGACTGTTACAGTGCAAGATCCTAAATTTGAACACCTCATTACCAGACCATATTTAGATAATCAAAATGTTTGGATTAACAAATATACAAAAAAAACACATTATACATATTTCTATACATATTTTTGTATATTAAGCATATATTACATATTTGCAGGAATAATAAATTATATGTGAATACATACATATGCGTTCAGAGTATCACTTGCATAATTTGCCCTTTTGGATTAGCTTGTGTTCGGACTGAGGAGATTGTACTGTATATCAGCAAGAAAAAACGTAGTCTTAATTGGTGTGTATCTATAACTATATGCTATCTATTGAAAACTCGTTTCATAATTTTCCACTGATATTTGTCACTCATATAAGTCTTCTGGATAGTTGTAAGGATTAAAGGTCAAAATTGGGTCAGCGGTTTTATGATTATTATGCAATTTTTATAAAAATTCTTTGTGAAGAAACGTGGTGATACAGTAATAGTTATAAAATCGTTAATCTAGATACCACTAATATTTTTACAAAAGGTATAGACAAATCTGTAGAGCTGTCCTGTATTCATATAAAATCACAATTTTTATGTAATAGTTATGTACAGATCACCAGGTTGTTGCTTTGAAGAATTTTTTATTACTATGGAATCTGCTTTGCAGAGTGTTGGTTGTAGCAGGAATGTTGTCATTGCAGGCAACTTCAATGAGGCATTCAGCACGAATCAACATACAGGGTAACAGTTGCATTGCCAACATTTTTATTAAGTTCGGTTAGGGCTACGCAATGGCGAAAACTATAGGCTATAGGCCTCAGTTTGTAGATTCATCTCAGGCAGATTCTTTCTCTTGAAGTACATTACATAAATAAAGCCGTAAAATACACAAGTAGAAAGTTTAAATCTATAATGCAAAAATGGTTATTTACATTTTTCAACATTGTCTACCAAAGTGACCTTATTGGGGCGAATAATATATCAATAGAGAAAAAGCTTGTGCATTTTGAGGAGCTGCTGAGGGAGGGATATGAGCAGTCATTCCCGAAGAAGATCTATCATATTGTTTGGAAAGGTGATAAATTGTTTGGGGGTTTAATGCAACGTTGCTTCGATTTCCTTTTACAGATCTATTAGTACTACTTCATGTAATCATGAAGAATATAAGAACTTCAGAAATGCCTATAAACAAGCAATCAAAGAAAATAAACGTGCAACAAATGATTACATGATCAATACTGCAAAAAATCCTGTAAAAAACATATAGAATATAATATATAGTAACAGGCCAATATAGAGAAATTTTAATACCACAATTGAACTAAATCATTTCAATAACTTCTTTGTTGATGTGCCTAATAATATAAAGAACAAAATTTTGCCTACTAATATTAATCCTTTTCATTATATGGAGGGATTCAAGGTTTTAAATACAGAGTTTTCAATCAAAAAGGCAACATACAAAGATGTCAGATAGACTCTTTGGAAAATAAAGCAGTAAAGATGTATGTGGGTGTAATAATATACATAATAGATTTATCAAATCTATAAAAAACTTGATTGATCCCATGAACCTAGGTAATGAATTTTTTCACGAGGGCATTTTTCTGTGCTGAAGAATGTCGTTATGGTTCCCATTTTTAAGTAGGATGAAAAAATAGATCTGTCAAATTACCGTCCTATATACTTATTACCGATTACCGAAGATTATCAAGAAAGCAATGGCAAAAAAAAATCGCCAAGTATTTAGAATAGGAATTCCTATTATAGATATCCAGATTCTTTTAGGTTCCTGGGTGTTTATCTTGATTATAAGCTCAGATTGTATGTGGAAGACTGAGGAGCAGTATATTTCTTTTGAGGAATTTGGTAGGTTGTGTCTTTGTGGCTATATTGCTCAGTGCCTATTAAGTCCTGTTCCACTCTGTAATGTGCTATATAATTATCCAGTGGGGAAAGGTTGTCTGTCCTTCAGAAGAGAGCTATAAGGATGATGGCTGCTCTTCTATTTTTAAAAGACTGACTTTTTTTGAAATTGGTATTCTAAATGTCGCAGCTGTATTTATTCTGAAGAATGTTGTCAGAGGAAAGGAGGGAATTTTGCAGCACACAGGCACATGCATGACCATCTAACACGGAATAAAAGTAATCTGAAGGATATCTTCTGCAAATTGGAGAAGGGTCAGAGCAGACCAAACTATATTGCGATAAGATTATATTATAATATGCCCCTGTAATCAGAATACTCAATGTTGAGAGGTTGAAAAAGGGTCTTGGGAAATATATTTATAGTCTTTAGGAGTTTTCAGATTTTACTCGTAACGACTGTGTTTTAGATATGTAAATTAGTCAAATAATGCTTGAATGTATTTTCTTTATAAATTTATATCTTATTAAATACAACAAATTGAATCTTTAACTTTAAACAGTTATGATAAGTAGAACTTTGGGACCGGAATTCGGCGGATCTATTGGAACCCTCTTTTTCTTTGCAAATATTGTAAGTAGCGCACTTTGCATATATGGTTGCATAGAGGGTTTGGTGGAAAATTTTGGACCTTCAGGTAATATGTGACAAGAGTTCGGATAATTTTTTTCTGAAGTTTTTTTTTATTTCAGGATATTTATTTAAAGGAGTCATACCAGATGGAGTATGGTGGAAGTTCTTATATTGTTCAAGTTTAAATACCTTAAACTTATTGGTTTGCCTGATCGGAGCTGGAATGTTTGCTAAAACAACAGTTTTTATTTTAGCATTAGTATGTTTTTGTTTGGGGATTACAATTTATAGTTTTTTCTATCAAGGATTCATGGAGGTAAATATATCCAAATATTTTAATTGCCAATAATTATTACTTCACAACTTTGTAGGTTGAAATTCCAGAATCTAACAGTTTAGTGGTAAATATTACAAAAATAGCTAACTATACTGGGTTGAATATTCACACATTATCCGATAATTTATATTCCCAATATGGAAAGGATTATACATCTCATGGAGATGTAGTAACATTTGCAAGTGTTTTTGGTGTATTATTCTCCGGTGTAACAGGGATTATGGCGGGCGCTAATATGAGTGGTAAAATTTTATGTCAATAAAAACATTATGCTATATTTTTTGGAACCAAATAAATATTTCTTAATACAACTGCACGCATTTTTTCAGGGGAATTGAAATCTCCAGGAAAATCGATACCATTTGGTACACTCTCTGGAGTACTGTTTACTTTAATTATCTATTTGATAGTTTCCATGCTGACTGCTGCAACATGTACTGCTTTCCTAATGCAAAACAATTATTTGTTTATGGCAGGAGTCAGTGTGATTCCAAGTACAGTGGCAATAGGTTTATTAACAGCCACTTGGTCAGCTAGTTTGAGTAATGTTATTGGTGGTTCCAGAGTTCTTGAAGCCTTGAGTAAAGACAACGTTTTTGGTAATAAAAATTTTAGTTTTGTTTGTGTATACATTTTTGAATTATATATATATATATATATATATATATATATAATATATATTTATATATATAT
>JARQZK010004364.1:0-70000 GCA_030704885.1 Cynegetis impunctata | reverse complement strand
AACTAATTTATATTACTCAGTCAATAAAATAGAATATATAATCAATATTAATTACATTATAGATTTGGACCACAGTTCATTGATGTGTGGCCTGTTAACTTCCTGAATCCAGGGGAAAATGACGCTTTTGACATTACATCACTCTTCATGATGCAATTAGCATGCATTGTGAACATGGTAAATGTGTGGAGTAAACTAAAACTTAGAATATGCGTTTGTGATGAAGCTAGACAAACTTCTTTCAGTTTGAATTCTACGTTACATAGTCGCGGCGAAAAATTATCTGGAATGTTGAAAGATTTGAGGATTCATGCTGAAATTTGTCATGTAAGCTCTTGGAAAAATGTGATAGAGGGGCATTACCCTAATCCAGATGATTATTTTGCAGGGTAAGTTAAACTAAGTCCTCTATTTTACAAAGTTTGTTTCGAGCAAATATTTGCCTTTCATTTAATGAATGTATTGATTTCTATTATATAATTTATATAACTTCATTGTAATTCATTTTTCAGAATAAATAACCTAATTCTTCAAAATAGTCAAGACACAGCTGTAACTTTCATCTATCTTCCACCTCCACCCATTGTTGATGAGGCTGCTGAATATTTCTTCAAAAAACTTGAAATTATTTCAAATAGCCTGCCTCCTACCATTTTTGTTCATGGAGTTAGTATGGTTACTTCGACCACACTTTGAGCAAGATTTGATTTTATGTATTTGAATTTAAATTCTAAACTGAATTAGAGTTCGTTTATACAAAAGCAATTTGAATCAATATCAAGTATTCAATTATTTATACTGATAAAATTTCTAGTTTACGAATCTACGATTAATTTTATGATATAACCAAATATAATTCTGAACAATTGCTTTTTTATTTAGAACTGGTTTTATTAATTCTTATTGTCTATTACTGTTTTGTCCAGGTATTAATTTTCCTAAAAATAATCACATCGATAGTATTATGTTATTAATTAAGTAAAATATAAGTTATCTTGTAATTCGTAGATTACTGTATCTGTTTAATTTTTTTTTGTAACACAAGTAAATAGCAGAAATTGTGATATTCGGATTGTACTCACGATTTGATATCAATTTATTCAAACAGAGCCTTCGTAAAATGCTGTGATTACTTAATATGACAAATTTTATATAATATATTTTACAACTTTCTGTTTGGACTTTCATTGACAGTTAATAATGGTAATGCCTTTATTCTATCAATCCTGGTTTATATAATTTGTTATTTGTGACATATTTTGTTGAAATCTGAATTAAAATTAGATTAGGTACTCTATTTCGGTAATTCGTCTGAACACCTCTGCAAAAACGTTGGTTTTCTACATGAAGTGAATAAACTACACGATTTCAAAGGTATATAACTTTCCTATATACAAACAATTTTCGAAAGTATAAACAAAATGGAATGGAGAGTTAGTATATTAAGAAATGAAAATGATTTTAGAGCATCGTATATACTTAGTAAAATATGATACATTTTTTAAACTAATTGTTATTATATTAAAACAATGGTTAAAACTAACAATTTACACATTTATTATAAGAAATAACGCATGACGCACGTTTCGGTGGAACTTCACCTTCTTCAGATGCTAATGGCAAACTAACTATGATTCTCTGTTATATCGAAAACAAGAAATGACAAATTATGTAGAAGGGGTAAATACAAAGATGGTTACAAATAATTATTAGAAAAGGAAAAACCAATTCTGAACTGCTAGTCAGGTAGTTAAGTAATTTTGAAAAGATTAAGAAGGGGGCTTGAAATATGATCGATTTGGCTATTCAATAGGAGACCGGAATGCTTGTATTTATTTATCTGTAATGATTCTTAAACATTAAGTTTAATTCCTTTACTTTCAGTATTTAATATTTTAAAATCGAAATTGAATGTGTGATTTTCTTGGATTAAATGGTTTGCATAATATGAATCCGACTTCTGATTAACAAAGCTACGTTTGTGTTCTGAAATTCTAGTTTGAAAACTTCTGAAAGTTCTACCAATGTAAAACTTATCACAATCGCCACAATTAATTTTATAAACTCCAGATTTATTATCTTTATGAACTTTGGATTTATTATTTTTTATATGATTTCCTAAATTATTACCGGTACGATAAGCAATGTTAATGTTGTGCTTAGATAAGAGAGATTTAAGTTTTTTACTTGAATTTCCGATGAAAGTGAGGCTGTTGTATTTGATGAAAAAAAAAACTAATAATATCAAATACAACAGCCTCACTTTCATCGGAAATTCAAGTAAAAAACTTAAATCTCTCTTATCTAAGCACAACATTAACATTGCTTATCGTACCGGTAATAATTTAGGAAATCATATAAAAAATAATAAATCCAAAGTTCATAAAGATAATAAATCTGGAGTTTATAAAATTAATTGTGGCGATTGTGATAAGTTTTACATTGGTAGAACTTTCAGAAGTTTTCAAACTAGAATTTCAGAACACAAACGTAGCTTTGTTAATCAGAAGTCGGATTCACATTATGCAAACCATTTAATCCAAGAAAATCACACATTCAATTTCGATTTTAAAATATTAAATACTGAAAGTAAAGGTATTAAACTTAATTTTTTAGAATCATTACAGATAAATAAATACAAGCATTCCGGTCTCCTATTGAATAGCCAAATCGATCATACTTCAAGCCCCCTTCTTAATCTTTTCAAAATTACTTAACTACCTGACTAGCAGTTCAGAATTGGTTTTTCCTTTTCTAATAATTATTTGTAACCATCTTTGTATTTACCCCTTCTACATAATTTGTCATTTCTTGTTTTCGATATAACAGAGAATCATAGTTAGTTTGCCATTAGCATCTGAAGAAGGTGAAGTTCCACCGAAACGTGCGTCATGCGTTATTTCTTATAATAAATGTGTAAATTGTTAGTTTTAACCATTGTTTTAATATGTTTATTAATTTACACCAAGTATCGGCCCAATCAATCCAATAATTGTTATTAGTAAATACTTAATAATGGATGTTACTTCAATCGGAGTTAGTACTAAGGAATTTTCGTTCAATGAATATGTAAATAACTTTTTTTAAGGTACCATAAATAATATACATTCAATGTAAACCTAAACGTATACATTTTACAGAAATTTTCATAGCATCTAGTAATAACATAACCAGAAAATTCAAAAACGCATCTTTCAATTAACACAAAGTAGTAATTGATTTAAGAAATAAAGCTGCAGAGGTCAATTCAGGTACAGTGGGGTTGTTGATGAGTTTTTTGAGAATATCAGAGTAAAAATAAGTTCCTTTGGGTTTCAGACATAATCAGTCCTGTAGGACTAGATGTCACCGTCATCTATTATTCAAGGGTCATCCATTAATTACTTGTGGTATTTAGGGGGGAGGGGATCGAGCAAAATCTCACGTGGGGGAGGGGGTGGTCTCGGCAAATATCACATAATTTTTTTTTCGCAAGGAACAGTATAAAATTGCGAGAAATTTGGGCTTACTTAAGTAAAAAATGTGTCTTCACTAAAATATAGCTAAATCATTCATAAATCATCGCTGTTTAATTATGCAGTGATGGAAGAATTTTCTAACTATAAATAAATTCATTTGGTTGGAAACAATTTACTCATTTATCAAATATGAAAAAGTATTCTTCTAACATTAATCGTTAACTATTGATAAATATTTATTAACAGTAAATACTTTTTTTCTGCGAGCGGGCGGAAAATTGAATTTTCCACACACATTTTAGTGTGGAAAATTAATTTTATCTACTCCAGTGAGCTAAGCAGCTCTTACCGCACGCATGTTGAGTGAGTTAACAGCTTCTTAACTCACGCATTTTTATTACCGCACTCTTTCTTTAGATGACTACCAAAATAAAATAAAAAGTTTGTAAAACATTTATTTTGCAATACCTACTAAATACAAGTTTAATAAACTACCTTATTCTATTAATAAATTATAAAAACATGAAAGAATACTTTCCGAATCGCTCATTAAGACACTTGTGTGGCTACACAACTCGTTGTGCAACTTTCACACGCGTATCTTAATGTTGCTGTTAACTCACTTGTATCGTAAATAACTATTCCCGCACCGTGTGGAAATAATTTTCCGCACCGTGCGGTAATGGAATAGCGGGGATTTTTCCCGCACGCTTTTATTAAAGAATAAACTGAATGATGATATGTCTCTATGCACCAAACGCCACCGACGACGTTACTATGGAAACGACATGTGAATTAACTCAACTTTTGATTAGTTCTGTTGACTTTCCTCACGCTCGTAGAAAAACTATTGTACCTAACACTTGCGGAAAATGTTTTTCCGGACTCGGCTGCTTCACCGAACTCCGCTACGCGTCGTTCGGTGAACGGCAGACTCGTGTGGAAAAATTCAGTTTCCGCACTTGTTAGGTAAATAGCTATTTTTGGAGTAAATATTTCTTCTTCATATAAGTAGTTATACTAGGCGGGAGCTGTACCACATTCCATCCAGTTCTCGTTGATGATGGTAAAAATCATTGGTAACTTGACCTTGTTTATCCTTCACTTGAAGAATTAGTTCTTAACCTGCAGAATCGTCAATGACCAGAAGGGGTTGTTGAAAAGAGCCGTGGAATTTGTGACGTCACACAATCTGAAGACTCGTCAATGACCAGAAGGGGTCGTTGAGTGAAAAAAATAAAAAAAAAAATCCAAAAAAAATTTAAAAAATTATAAAAATTAAAAAAAAATTCTGAAAAACTACTAAAAAAAATCAAAAAAATGTTCCACCTGGTGGTGACATTTTTGATAACTCCTTTTGGTGACATTTTTTTGTGCTACCTGTTTTTTCGTGGACATTTTACCTGTGCTTTTTCCACCTTGAGGTGACATTTGTATTTTTTTGTTTTTTGGGTTGGTGTTGACAAGCCTTACCTAGGGTTGCCTCGACTAGGGGACGTGAAAAAAGCTACGGTGTAGAAGCGGAATTAAAAAATTGACCCCATGGTGACCTCATGCTATTCATATTTATAAACCTTGTTATGATGGAAAATTATTTCGAAAATAAGTCTCGACTTGTTTTGAACTGATTATATTTATTTAACCTTTAAGGTTACATACATACGAGAAGAAATGTGATAATTTTAGTTTCAGTGTAATTAGTCTAGTCAACAAGAGAGTTTCATAAACGTATTGTGAGATTCAAAAAAGTCTTCGTCCAGAACACACAACGTGAATATATTCATTGGTCATTATTCAGAAATAAAGTTCGAACGACGATTTATTTCACTTGAATCTCACAATACGTTTATGAAACTCTCTTGTTGACTAGACTAATTACACTGAAACTAAAATTATCACATTTCTTCTCGTATGTATGTAACCTTAAAGGTTAAATAAATATAATCAGTTCAAAACAAGTCGAGACTTATTTTCGAAATAATTTTCCATCATAACAAGGTTAATAAATATGAATAGCATGAGGTCACCATGGGGTCAATTTTTTAATTCTGCTTCTACACCGTAGCTTTTTTCACGTCCCCTAGTCGAGGCAACCCTAGGTAAGGCTTGTCAACACCAACCCAAAAAAAAAAAATACAAATGTCACCTCAAGGTGGAAAAAGCACAGGTAAAATGTCCACGAAAAAACAGGTAGCACAAAAAAATGTCACCAAAAGGAGTTATCAAAAATGTCACCACCAGGTGGAACATTTTTTTGATTTTTTTTAGTAGTTTTTCAGAATTTTTTTTTAATTTTTATAATTTTTTTTGGATTTTTTTTTTCATTTTTTTTTTAAATTTTTTATAATTTTTTTCACTCAACGACCCCTTCTGGTCACTGACGAGTCTTCAGATTGTGTGACGTCACAAATTTCACGGCTCTTTTCAACAACCCCTTCTGGTCATTGACGATTCTGCAGGTTAAGAACTAATTCTTCAAGTGAAGGATAAACAAGATCAAGTTACCAATGATTTTTACCATCATCAACGAGAACTGGATGGAATGTGGTCCAGCTCCCGCCTAGTATATCTACTCATATACCTACAATACGGTGTGAATATTATTCATAGGAAAATAATGCCATAACCTTTTATAATAAAGATACTATGCATTAATAATTTTTTTCACACTTTTATAAAATATTACTGATTTACTTGAACTAATAGAATAAGCACAGATTAACTCATTTATATAACAAATATGTATTTTAAAAAATCTCGCGTTAGATTCGGGGTGGGGGTCGAGCAAGATCTCACATCTCAACAAGGGGGTGAGGGGGAGTCAATAAATCGCTAAAATTATCTCACGTAATTAATGGATTCCCACTAATTAGTGTCAGTATGCTGAACAGGTGAACATTATGTTAACCCCTTGACGCATCATGTGCCAAATATGGCACAAACCAATGTTTTACATCTCTTTAATACATACGTCAGAGAAATATTACTTTAATTGCATGAATTACCATTTTTGGCACATACAAACATATTTCCAAATTGGCAGCTCCCTCTCTGTAATTATTTCGGAGTTATATACGTTTTTCAAAATGGTGACGATGAATCAGCTGCTTGTCAGTATTATTGTAGATTGAGTAATAGTTTTGAGTTCATCCACGTAACTTTCTACCCAATAAAAATTGTTTTTGTAAAAAATATACTTCTAGTAACTGCTTCATAGTGGCAAGTACTCGTATTTTTGAATAATTGACATTTTTCATCTAAAAATCACTTTGTGCCATATAATGGAACATTATGCAATTCACGTATGTCTGACTTGACCATATTGTGCCATATATGGAATATTATGCAGTTCAAAAGTATATCTGACTTGACCATATCTGCCGATTATGAATTTAGAAGATGTGAAAGAAATTAGAAATCTTTTTCTGATATATTATGGATCTAGGGTTGCCAACCCTCGACAGGACAGGACTAACCCGGGAGAATTTTATAAATCCACTAAGGGGGGGGTGTAAGAAATTGTCAATCATATTCAATTTGCTTTCGAACAGTATCTAATATTTGACGGTTTTTCAACATAAAATCATAATCATTAAAGACCGAAGTTTTGTTACAGCGATGGTTACGTATAATTTCAGAAAAACCGGAGAAATTATTGTAACCAGGGAGGTCGGGAGGATAACCATTATTACCGGAGTCTCCCGGGCAATCCGGGAGGGTTGGCAACCTTATATGGATCCCAAGTTATTTTATGCATAAAAAAATGTAGTTATACATAATTTTAATCAAAATGAAAGTGAAGACAAAATATCAGATGAAGATGAAATATTGGCTGTAAGTATAAAATATTTTTAATTCATGTTGCATGCTGTGCCATATTTGGCACAAACCAGTTTTTATTTTTTTTTTTGACAAAGAATATTGTCCTTTTTTTTTAAAATATTTGTCTGATGAAATATATGTCTTTTTCCCACTGTACCTTTTTTTTATCAATTTTAAAAAAAGCATGCATTAAGGGGTTAAGGGTTTATATATTTAAATATGGACTATAATGGGACTACAAATAGATTAAGGTTAATATCAAATTGTAATACGTTTGGTATTGTACTTAAATAGATAAATAATTATCTCTAGAGACTCTCGGTGGATTATAAATTTATTGTATTATAGTGTTCCACAGAGCAGGTTTTCGGGACCACAATAATTTATACTGCAAATTAATTGATTCATATAATTACTTATGGTGTTCTTTTGTCGGTTGTTTTGCTGATGATATGTTGATCTATGTAACGGCATTTGGAGGATGCAATAATTGGCGAATTTTTGTGTAAGAAAATGGAAAACATATAGGATAAATTTGTAGGATGCAAGAACGTTTCATATCACCGAAAACTCAAGTTGAACATTGCATGTACCTAGTATAATTTTTTTTTGTACAATATTTGCTTCTGTGTATTTTGTTCATCACGTCGGAGCCATTTTCAAAATAATCCAAATTTGATATGCAATGTTAGCCTGCAAAATTTAGGGCATTATAAATATTAAAGCACGCATTTTAATGTTTGAATCAATTTTAAACTATCTAAAATTCTAGATAACCGATTTTCATAGAGCAAATATTAGAATTACGTATCAAATTTTACATCGAAGTGATTACAAATATAGCTTTACTTGGGTTACTGGAATAATCAACACTGTAAATAACCAGTTTAATTTCAGTAAAAGAAATATAAAATTTTTAAATTAAATTCATATTTATTCAAGGTGACATTTCAATCATAATTGCGATATTAATAATTGCATGGAGTTCGAGTTAAAAATGCTATAAAAATTGAACTTTTCTTTGCTCCTCCAATGAAATTATAAATTAGAAAAATTATCGAATACAGCATAGATAGCGATGGAAAAAAATTAGTTTGTAATAATATAGTATATTGTTTTATTAGGAGTAAAAGAGATACTTTTTGAGGCGAGACTCAAATGTTTGTCGGCTAAACGCAGTGAGGCCAACAATTTTAGTCGAGCCACAAAAAGTGTTTTTCTCCGAATGAAACATGTGATTTTTTTTTCGCAAACGGTGGTCAGAGATAATATTTTCAAAAAGGATTAGATGTGAAGAAACGTAAAACTAGATTGCTTTGCTTACTGGTTTTGTAGATGTCAAGTCAACACAAATTTAACAATTCAACAAAATAATTGTCAAAAACACATTTAAAGTCACTTGTCTACGCATTATAGGACTGTGCGTTCTTGGTAAGTACCCGAGTTTTAAAAAATGACTTGTTTTATTAAAATATATAAAATTTTTCTTACAGATTGCATTATGTCCTATTCGGAACCCAACTGTGCGCCGCCCGACTCTCTTGAAATTGCCGTGAGCGTACCAAAAAGTGTACTTTTTTGTACGCTCACCGCCGGACGAAAAAGTAAAACCAATGACGTCTGTGAAATCGAACTTCAACATCGAGGACTGAGGCTGGCTTCAGACTAGGCGGAACGCGGAAATGTCAAATCTGAATTTTTAGACCAATCGAAACGTTCGTAACGATTCCCAAGGTCATTCCGCGTTAAATTGTTGAAATTTAGTCAACTTTTGAAGGCGGAATTTGACATTTCCGCGTTCCGCCTAGTTTGAAGCCAGCCTCAGGCTGGCTTCAGACTAGGCGGAACGCGGAACGCGGAAATGTCAAATCCGCCTTCAAAAGTTGACTAAATTTCAACAATTTAACGCGGAATGACCTTGGGAATCGTTACGAACGTTTCGATTGGTCTAAAAATTCAGATTTGACATTTCCGCGTTCCGCCTAGTCTGAAGCCAGCCTCAGGTTAAAAAAGTCGTCATTTTTTGACGTTTGCGGAAAAAAACTTTTCATTAAAGTGTTTCAAATTTTGAAACGGAACGTGCTCATAAACTTGTTATGTGCCATCTATTTGACTAATTTGACCATAGAAATCTGTATATATCTATGAATTTGACTCATTAGTTAAAAAGGTGCAATGAGTGTAAAGTGGACTCAGCGTTGCCGTTTGTAACATAATTATCGAATTGTAACATAATTTCTCCTCCAATTTGTCCTCAATCGAATTGTAACATAATCGATAATTGTAACATAATTTTGACCTAGAGGTTTTAGGTTTTTCGACTATTATAAATTATTATGGGGAAAGTACCTGAAAATAATTACGAGATGTGTGATACTAAAAAAAAAAAAGGAATATTGTTTGGATTGTGTGTGCAAATCATCGCTACCCAATCCTGAAATACAATATGTAATCCAAAAAAAAATAATTGTAACATAATTCTGAAGAAAAATCGATAATTCTAGCAACGCCGTACTATAATTCTCACTTGGCTCTGTGGCAACACTGAGTGGAGTAGTTATTTTTATTGTTTACTAAGTATTTTATGTTTATGATTAATTATTACCCACATCAGCAAGTACAAATACCATACAAGTTCGTAAGTTCTAAGTTGTAGTACTAGTCTACTAGTAATAGTTTTTCAGGCAGTGGCAGAGCGATATCACAGCATACTGTACGACATTGGCCACAGTTGAAGAACCAGTATCAGTCTATTAGTAGAAGAGTAGTTTCTAATTCGAAGTGAACCAGAGAAAAATAAATAATATGGAAAACAGTAAAACTCCTTATTTCAATTTAGAAATTGTGAAAGAAAATTTTAAGTTGTGTAGAAAAAATGAAGATGATGTCGATTTGGAATTTTACTTGAAAAGCTTCGACGAATTGAACAGGTAAGGGAATACAAATTAAAAGGGGGTAATGGTTTTTTTGCTTGAATCCTAGAACAGTACCTGAAGCTAAAACTCAAAATAAGTCTGTTACTTCTTTTTAACCCTATATGTCAAATTAATAAGACTTCATAAACTCCCTCCAGCGATTGTCCTATTCCAGATGTTGAGATTTCAGCATTTTTAAATGAACTTATAGTATGTTATTATGCTTCCTTGAAAAATTGAATTAAACTGTCTTTGAATGTGACTAAAGAATCGAAATGTTAATCACACAGTGCCATATAGAAAAGTTATATATTTTTTATTTCATCAATATATTGAAGACAAAATTTTTAATCAAATATTCATGTTTAAAAACTCAAGTTAATTTCTACCAAACCAAAAGGAGGCTGTTGTTGGGAAGCCTATATAAAAGGAAGCATTTAGTAAATATTCAGAATAACCATTCTGGCAATTTGTGAAGTAGCTAAATTTAAAACAAAGTAGCTACTCAATCTCATGACTGAATTCTAACAAAGTGCTCAAAGTTGAAGACATTCCGGAAAAATTTATAAATTGAAGTAATGCTTCAAAATCTTATTAAGAAAATATACATTGCTCAAAATATTACCTTTATATCATAGTATATATATTTTAATTATGACCATTTGTAGCATATAAATATATATATATATATATATATATATATATATATATATATAACGTCAACTTTTTAATAAAATCGAGTTTTTCAGATTCCTGTTATTGCTAATAATTATCAAAAGATTAGAAATAGTTCACAGGCAACAACAATTTCGAATGAATATATATATATATATATATATATATATATATATATATAGATATATGTATATATATATATATATATATATATATATATTCATTCGAATTGTTGTTGCCTGTGAACTATTTCTAATCTTTTGATAATTATTAGCAATAACAGGCTTGTTGAATCTGAAAAAACTCGATTTTATTAAAAAGTTGACGTTTCGCCACGACATTCGTGGCTTTATCAAAACTTTTGAAAAAATTGAAATTTCTTTGACATTTATTGAATTGAAAAAATTTGAATAGAAAAAGACTACTATGTCTTACTAAAATTTTTTTCGGCATTTCAAAATCAAAATAATTTGAACCTATTTCGAACATTACGTGGGTAAAGGTTTCTGTGGTTTCCCTTACCATCTAATAATAACAGATTTGAATGTTAATACTGGACTGAATAGCACGTAATAACAAAGAACGGCCACAGCCGAAAAACAATTTAGTAAGACATAGTAGTCTTTTTCTATTCAAATTTTTTCAATTCAATGAATGTCAAAGAAATTTTCAATTTTTTCAAAAGTTTTGATAAAGCCACGAATGTTGTGACGAAACGTCAACTTTTTAATAAAATCGAGTTTTTTGAGATTCAACAAGCCTGTTATTGCTAATAATTATCAAAAGATTATATATATATATATATATATATATATATATATATATATATATATATATATATATATATATATATATATATATAGGGTGTTCAGCACATGAACCATCAAAATTTTTGGGATATCGTTGGGGTCAGTTGCTACCTTTCCACCTTTGGACCCGATGTCTTAAGACTCACGATTAAGGAGATATAATTTATTAATTTTTTTCTCAAATTACCCAAAATCCCGCCTTCAAACCCTCAAACGTTTTTCATTAATGCCTGTAAAAACATCATTTTTTCAAATGAATATTCTGTAATGCTAATGTACGCTTGTTCAAATAGTTATTAGTTTTCATTGCAACTGACAGTACCAAAGACACATCGATGATTTTTATTCCATAAAATTAGTGATTTTGTGAAAATAAATCAAATTCAAACATTCATTGTTGAAAAAAGTAACAACATTTGAGAGCTTCACTCTCTTTTGAAAACTTATCTACTTAATGACCTATTTAACGGTATACTACACATTGACAAAAATAAATATTTCTGCCTCAAATTGCGGATATTCCTTCAGAATTACGGAAATCGTTCAGACTAGGTGGGAAAAACAATTTTATTTTTATGGTCGTTTATTTGAGCTAGTTAAACTAATAACAATAATTTGATATCTAACTGTTCTTCAGTTACAACATTTGTTCGAACCGTTCTCCTTTGTTCCTAAATTGCACGCCCGACACCTCTTTCTTACTTCAAACGTTACGGTAACTAGTTATTTGTAGAAGCAGAAATATTTTCCTATTTTGTTCAAACAAAATGTGATTTTATGATGATTAGAACAAAAGTTAAATTACCAATAAGCGTCTGCTCTATTGTTACACATTTTGTTCGAAAAAAATAAATTTTTGTTGAAGAAGAAATATTTTTTTTTCGAATAAAATGTGTGAAAATGGAGCAGTAGATAATAATAATAATAATAATAATAACTTTATTAATCCTTTTAGACATTACAGAGCATGTATAGGACAAGTCGAGAGAAAGACAAAAAAAAAAAATTAAAAGTTACAATGTATCTTGAAAATAATCTTTAACGCTATAATAAGACTTATACAATACTATTTCCTTAACTAACTTCTTATATTTACTTGAAGTTGCCCATTTAACATGGCTAGGAAGATGATTGTATAATTTAATAGATTGATAAATGGGAGACAGTTCGAATTTAGCAGTTTTATGCTTTGGGAACGCTAGTATTTCATCATTTCTAGTTCTATAGTCATGAAAACTAGATAATTTCAACAAGTTATTTTTGTTCTCTTTCGCATAAAGCAAACCTCTGAAAATAAAGATAGCAGCAAGTGTCAAGATCCCATGTTCGCGAAATATAGGCCTACAAGAAGACCGGGGAGCAATATTGAAAATCATGCGCACAATCCTCTTTTGCAGAATGAAAACTCTACCTGCATCTGAGGAGTTTCCCCACAACAAAATATTATATGATAGGTGGCTGAAGACCAAACTATAATAGATGTTCAACAATGAATCCAGAGGAAGAGTTCTTTTAACTCTACTAATTGCGTAGTATGACCTGTTAAGTTGTTTACAAACAGCATCGACATGGGTAATCCACTTCAAGTTGCGGTCTATAAGAACTCCAAGAAATTTTGCACTATCCTTAGATGTAATGATGTTATCTGAATAGTGAACGGTCAACCTTCTACTACTAACGTTACTCATTGAAAAATGAACATTCTGTCTTACCGATGTTAATTATCAGCGCATTTTCTTGACACCATTGAATAAAGCTCCGTACCAGAATCACGCACAACTCTTGAAGCTCCTCAAAGCTTTGCGCCTTTATCGCAACTGAGGTATCATCAGCAAACAACGTTATCAAACATTTACCCATAGATACAGAAAGAAGTTGGGGCACATTATCCACCTTCGCTATCAAATTCGAGGGGAGATCGTTGATAAACAGTAAAAACAAGAGCGGACCGAGAACGGAACCTTGAGGCACACCTAGATTGACATTATGCTCAGTAGAAAAAGAATTTTGGATTCTGACGGACATTGTTCTATCCTGAAGAGCCAGTCCAAGAATACTCCCCTGAAACCCAGATTATAACATTTATTTATAATAAATTTGAATGACAGACTGTCAAATGCTCGCGATAGATCGAAGAAGACTCCTGCAACAAAAAAGCCGTCATCCAGACTCTCGTAGACATACTCAATGAAATGTATAGCTCCAGTTGAAGTTGAGCGACCCGACCTGAACCCATGTTGGGCCCCAGCAAGTATTTGAAACTTGTCTAAATATTTCATAATTCTATCGAACACAATCCTTTCGAAAACCTTTGAAAAAATGCTAAGGATGGAAATAGGTCTGTAGTTAGCAATATCTTCAACGTCATTTTTTTTGTGAATAGGGATTACAATAGACTTTTTGAGAACATGGGGAAATATTCCCGTGCTTATTGATTAAGTGAGCGAAATGTGGACTAATATCGATACATATCATCTTCAATATTGTTGCTGAAATGCAATCACTACCTGTGCATTTTTTATTGTTGAGTGCCTTTACGACCTCGACCACCTCGAACTTTGAGACTGGATAGAAGAAAAAATTCGAATTCAACATGCAAGATGTAGTGCATATGCTAGACAATGAGTTATTATAATAGCTGTTAATGCCAGTTTCAGCCACAGTGGAAAAATAATCAGCAAAAATCTGTGATAGCCCACTAGTCTCGCTATAAGAAACATCATCGACAACAAGCTTCATAGACTGCTGCTTTCCGCCTTTCTGACCAGTAAATTCACTTACCAGCCACCAAACTATTTTGTTTTTATTTTCCGATTGATTAATAAGTTCGCGGTGAAAATTGAATCTACTAATTCTAATTAAGGAATTGTACGAAATTTTGGCTTTTTTGTATAAGTCAAAGGTATGTTGACATTTCAAATTGACATACAACCAATACAAATTCTTCAGGTCATGTTTTGCTCTGATGATTTCAGGGGTTACCCACTTTTTTTTCTGGTCAGTGCTATCAGTAATCTTTTTTAATGGACAACAAGCTTCGAATGTATTATGAATTATGTCAACGAATGATTTGAAACATTCATCAACATGTTTATGCCTATAGATTTCTTTAAAATCACAATTTTTAATTTCAAAAATAAAGTCACTTACATTATTCTGGCTGAGATTCCTGATTACTTTTGGAATGCAACGGGGGTAGACATTGTAACCAATAGAGAACTCAACTGATAGTGCTCGATGGTCACTAATGTGAGCTTCATAAACATCAGAGTTACAATTTGTTGCGTGTGCACTGGTCAGAATGTAATCTACCTTTGATATGGATGTATGACCATTGATATTAGTAAAAACCCTAGTGGGTGTATACGAGGAGAGTCTCAGATTGAAGCACTCCAGAAAATCTATAAATAGCTTACGATTATTACAACTAATATCCAAAAAATCAACATTGATATTATTAGTAGATTAAATTTTGTACAAATAAAAGATCATAAAATCAAATTTTGTTCGAACGAAAACGAGAAATATTTCTGTTTCAACAAATGACTAGCTACCGTAACGGTTGAAGTGACAAGGAGGTTTCAGACATGCATTAGGAACAAGGGGGGACAGTTCGAACAAAATTTGTAACTAGAGAACAGTTAGATATTAAATTATTGCTAGTAGTTTAACTTTTGTTGAAATAAACGATCTTAAAAATAAAATTGTTTTCCTCACTAAGTCCGAACGATTTTCGTCTTTCTGAAGGAATATCCACAATTTGAACAAAAATGTTTTTGTTTGATCAATCTGTAGCATACCGTTAGATAGGCCATTAAGTATAGATGTTTTCAAAAGAGAGTGGAGCTCTCAATTGTTGCTACTGTCTTCAACATTGTATTTTGAAGTTGATTAATTTTCACATAATCACTAATTTTGTGGAATAAAAATCCTCGTATGTTTTGTAATGAAAACGTTCAACTGTTTGAACAAGCATACATTACAGAATATTCATTTAAAAAAAATGGTGCTTTTACAGGCATTAATAAAAAACTTATGAGGGTTCAACGGCGAGATTTTGGATAATTTTAGAATAAAAATTATATCTCCTTAACCGTGATTCTTAGGACCCAGGGTCCAAAGGTGGAAAGGTAGCAAATTATCCCAACAATATCCAAAAAAAATTTGATTGTGCCGAACGCCCTGTATATATATATATATATATATATATATATATATATATATATATATATATATATATATATATATATTTATATATATATATATATATATATATATATATATATATATATATATATATATATTATATATATATATATATATATATATATATATATATAATATATATATATATATTATATATATATATATATATATATATATATATATATTATATATATATATATATATATATATATATATATATATATATATATAATATATATATATATATATATATATATATATATATATATATATATATATATATATATAGATATATAGATATATATATATATATGCTTCTTCAATAGGTGTAAAGGCGTCAGGGACTGCTGTACTAGCTCCTGGTACTCTCAGATTGGAAAAATCCTTCTTCATCTTTAGTATTACTGAACAAGAAATCATTGCGGTAGTAAAATCTCTGAAAAATAAAAGTTCCTGCGGGTATGACGAGATTCCTATTAAAATAATTAAGGCTTCTATTGGGCTCATCGCCCGTCCTCTTGCTCACTTGATCTATTTTTCATTTGCGGAAGGAATCTTTCCTGAGCTTTTGAAAATTGCTCTGGTGAGGCCTTTATATAAGAAAGGAGATAAAGAAGATATAAATAATTACCGACCAATAAACCTGTTGACAACGTTTTCAAAGATACATGAGAAAATTCTAGCAAATAGAATGATCCACTTCTTCAGAAAGTTCAAAGTTATCTCTGATAATCAACATGGCTTTGTTAAAAACAGAAGCACAGAAACGGCAATCTATAAATTGACCACTGCTGTGATTGCTGCTCTGGAAAGAGGTGAAGTACCTGTTGGACTTTTTTTCGACCTTTCTAAAGCCTTCGATTTCGTTCAACATGGGGTGTTGTTGAAGTGGGTTGAAATGTATGGAATTAGAGACAATCAACTAAAGCTAATAAGTAGTTATCTTTCCGATAGAAAACAAAGAGTGCATATTCAGGTGGGCAACAGGTCTTATTTTTCCGAGGATAAAATTCTGAATAGTGGAGTCCCGCAAGGCAGTATCCTGGGCCCATTACTTTTTGTCATCTATATTAATTAATTATCCAGAGCACTTCCGGAAGAGATATGCAGACCTGTTATGTATGCTGATGATACTACTTTTCTTGTAACGGCTTCAAATATTCCTTCAGCTTTGGATGCATCTTCAGTGGTCCTGAGCGGAGTTAATAGGTGGTGTCGGGAAAGAGGTCTAATTGTAAATTTTCAAAAAACCGAGTGTGTTGTTTTTAGCACACCAAGGTCAGTTTCGAGCATGCTTATGATAGGTGACTGTGATCACGAGATAAGTGTAAGTGAGACGGTGAGGTTTTTAGGTGTGTGCTTGGATAGGTATCTTAGATGGGATATTCACATAAATACCCTGAAAAAAAAGCTGAATAGTGTATCGTACATGTTGTATATGCTTAGGAATCAAGTCACTTTCAAGGTTCTCAAAATGTTGTATTTTTCTTTCTATCAATCCTTGCTGTCCTATGGTATAATTTTTTGGGGCAACTCGTCCCTCGCAGAAAGTATTTTTGTGTGTCAGAAGGGTGTAATAAGAACGATCTTGAAGTTTGGGTTCAGACAATCATGTTGTGGCTCTTTCAAAAATTTCAACATTTTAACGTTATATGGTTTATATATATATATAAATTACTGATTTTTTTCCACAAGCATGAAAATTATTTCACAAGTTTCAAAAATGTCAATAAAACCAGAAGAATTTTTCCTTATCTCTTCCCGGCTCACTCGACAGCACTTCGCGAGAAGAGTACTGAATATATGGCTATAAAAATATACTGCCGCCTGCCATTGCGTTTTCGTACTATCTTGGACCATAATGTTTTCAAGAGAAGGATTCATGACTTCATATTACAATGTGAGCCTTATACTGTGGAGGAATTCCTTGCCTGCTGTGTTGTTTGATTAATGTTTATCTGTGACATGTTTCAATTTTACTTTTATACTTATCTGTGAGTGTGTAAAATGATATTTGAAATTAATAAACTTATTATTATTATTATATACATATACATACATACATACCAGTATTAAGTCTGGTACAAATTTCATATTCTGATAACTATATAAATAGAGCACACATAACAGACCAAACTATATAATCTATGTTATTTCAGATTTTTTTCTTTATTGGGATCTGTGTTTGGATTTGTTAGCTCAGAATTGGATGGTAAAACAGCAATACTAAAAGATTTCTTAAGTACACCTGATGTAGGTCAACACTTCTCTACTGTTAAAAGTATGATTGAATATGAACGAAATCATAATCTTCTTAGTAAAGAAGGATACATTTCAGGTTCAAGGACACTTCTAAGATTACATAGAGGTTTAGGTAAGAAATGATAATGAAGTAGTGAAGATATAAATAATCTTAATTACAATTAATATTATAACTTTGGTACTCGATCTTGACATCATTTATTTAGAAAGATTCATTTACATTCTGTTATAGACTTTTTTATTTTTAGAATTTATTCAAGCATTTCTAAAAGGCCTAAGTGAATTAAAAGAAGAAGAAAGCACATCTACAATTTGTATGGATGCATATAATTGCACTTTAGCAAACCATCATTCCTTTTGGATAAGAACTGGAGCTAAACTTGCCATGTATTCATTACCTGTAAAACATAAATTGTTTTCAAAGGTGGGTACTTTTATCAGATTCACAGGTCTCATTCAAAAATATAGGTTGAAACAATAATGGGGGAAAAACTTTTTATGATTGAAAACCAGTTTGCCTTTAACTGAAGAGAAACCCGTTGTTTTTTCTGAGCCACTTTGGTAAAATTAAGTATTAGTTGAAAAAAATTATGAAAATGTTTCCCATTTCAGGAGCAATATTTTCTCTTAATATTCACACAGTGCTTCATACAAGAAAATCCATAATATGCCTCATTTAATGACGTATTATTTGACAATTCAATATCATATTTGAAACCAATTTATTTTCTGTTATGAAACATTGTAATATTTTAATTGGTTGAAGTTATTCATGTGAAATAATTTTGTATTCATACAGTGCTTCACACGAAAAAAATCTGTATAAAATGCCTTATTTAATGATGTATTATTTGACAATTCAATATCATATTTGAAGCCAATTTATTTTCTGTTATGAAGCATTGTAATATTTTAATTATCACAACTACAATGTTGTGTTTCATCCTGAGCTGTATTAAAGTGAGCATATGGGTAACATAACTGAAGCTTCACACTCTACTTCCATCAACATAAAAAGAAATAGTTATTATCAGGGGCCTAGCGAGCTACTGATTTTTGGGGGGCGAGTATTGCCATAAATGCCGACTCAGTAAGTGAAATTTGCCAACTATGAAGATATATTATGTATACACATTATAGAAATGTATTCATGTATCATCATTTAGAATTGCAGTTATTTTTTAAGAAAGTTAACTTGAAAGTGTTGTAACATAATATGATTCAATGTACGTAACATATTGATACAATTCTGAAATTCCCTGATAGAAAATACAAATTACTTTTATGTTATTACAATTTCATGACAACCTCTGAATTCTGAAAAACTAAAAGATTCTCAAGTACGAATAAAATTCAATATAGCTAATGCGATGAATTTTGCAGTATAAATATTCAACTCGAAAAATTCTGCATAGTGCAACTCAAAACATAATCATTTCTTGATAAAAATTCCACGATGTTTCAATTCAGACCAGACTTTCACTTTTTTTTTAACGTCAAATATGTCCACAATATATTTTGAAGAGAATAGTAACATCAATGAAACCAATCATCGTCATTCGTAGAAAATTCAGGATGTCAAAAAAAATTGGAGAAGTTAAAACAAATTAATGATGTATTATTTGACAATTCAATAACACATTTGAAACCAAATTTATTTTCTGTTTGAATGGTTTCGACAATGTTTCTTCTGTATTTGTGGAATTCTGGACTTCCATTGTCTATAGAAATATATCTGAAACAAAAATAAAAGAAACGAAAGAATATTTGATTAGTAAATGCTAAGAAAAGAAAATAAAATAGCTGAAAAAATTTAAATTCAATGAATTAGTAGTATCTGAAAAAATAAATGAAATGAGATTAGTAAATAATAAGTTGAAAAATGCTGAAAAAATAAAATTATACAATTAATATACACTATATATACTATATATATACTATAGTGTATATATATTAATTGTATAATTTCATTTTTTCAGCATTTTTCAACTTATTATTTACTAATCTCATTTCATTTCTTTTTTCAGATACTAATTCATTGAATTTAAATTTTTTCAGCTATTTTATTTTCTTAGCATTTACTAATCAAATATTCTTTCGTTTCTTTTATTTTTGTTTCAGATATATTTTTATAGACAATGGAAGTCCAGAATTCCACAAAGCATTGTAATATTTTAATTGGTTGAAGTTTTTCTTGTGAAATGATTTTGTTGAAACAGTTTATTGGATCTCCTTCAATTGGCTAACTTTAACTACTGAAGTCTTCAAGCCTAAATTATTTTATTTATTGATGATAAGTTTCATTTCTGTAGTTGTACTGTTTTCATTTACTCATTAATAGTCATAATAGTTTTTGAAGTACATAGCAATAATAAATGACAATTTATGATTTTATATTTTCAATTCTGCCTGATGAAATACTACTTAACTATCAATCCTCTGAAAACTGTTCATAGTTGATGTCAGTCCACTTATTGTATTGTAGTTTTTGAAAGTTGTGTGTCTATTCTCCTAGTTTAACGTGGATCTATACTCTTGGTATTACAGGAGTGTAACAGTGTTAAGAATCTTGCATTTGATTCAATATTTTCAATTCTTTCTCAACAGTTGATGCTTAAAAAACTAAATATCACTATATCAACATCACAGTTACATTAAATTTTTCTTGTTTCAGCCAGAAAAGTACTAGTATATTGAAAGATTTTATAAATTTTATATCAAAATTGAAATAGGATTGAAACTTGAAACCTCAGGAATTTGTTTTGAATCTGAATATAGATTATGAATTGAGGAAGAACGGATAAGAAAAGTCTACATTAAAATTTAAACAGATATGTTGTGAAAAAGTAAGCTCTATGAACTATTCCTGCACCCAAGAAATAAGTTTTTAAATTTATTGTAGTTTTCTTAGGAGAATAGATCAGCTATCATATAGAAGAACATATATTTTTTATTGGCTGACAGCCAATTATTAGATTCAATTTATAATCAGATATTTTCTATAATTAAATTATTTTCTCTGTTTAAGTTATTTATGTAATATATATTATAGGTTTGTGGAAGTGAAGAAAATATCAAAAGAGCTGAAGAAAATTTGCCAGAAACATTGGAAATTGGATTCCAGATATACAACATAATCCAGAAAATATACAGCGATCATGAACTGCTCTCACTACCTTAAATCAATTAAGTTTCAGTGCAATCTTGAATTTTTTTTATGTATATACATTGTTAGGAATATATACATTAAATCAATATATCTACCATTAACTTATTGAATTTAAAGGTTTCAGTACATCATTCATTGCGTTTGACAGGTTATTTGATGAAATAATACACCATTAGAAATCTTCAGGTGTTTAAACAGTAACCAATGCAGGTAATTCGGTTAGTTTCACAAATTTACAGTTCACATGTAATGACATGGGCCTAAACATGCATGAATCATCGCCTGTTATCAGCCCAGAGATACCACGATATACATTTCTACATTAAAAATTATTTTTTGTTTTGAATGTATATGCTAATACATATATTGCAAGAGAAAAATATTTGACTGTTACAGAGCCGGAACTAGGATTCTAGCGCCTGTGGCAAACTTTCAAAATGCGCCCTTGAAGAAATTCATTTTTCAATAAATACATGTTTTTTCATAATAAACATTTATTGATTATATTTTGAAGAACTTTTTTATTCAAAATAATCTCCCATATTTCTTAAAAGGTAAAAAAACGATACGATAAAAAAAATAGTTATTTATTCTCAAAATAATATATACTGTTATATATAAACATTAAAGAAAGTATTAAAACATGAAGACAACAATAAATAAATGAGTGAACACTTGCTGACCAAAAAAAGTCTTGATTTTGGGTGAAACTTGGGCAGCATGAACTCCAACTAAGTTCAGACTATGTGTTGAGCAGGGAATAAATCTTGCGAATTCGTTGTTCTTTAAAATTCTAGTTTTGACACCTTTATATTTACCTGCCATATTTCCAGCATTATCATAAGATTGGCCTCTAATATTTATAACTTAATAAAAAATTAACCTCTAATATTTCCTATATCTAATCCATCCGCTTTCAATTTTTCCTCTATCTGTTTAGCAAGAGCTTCTCCTGTATGTTCATTAGTTGTTATAAAATCGAGAAAACTTTCTTCAATACTAATAGTACACTTATCGGAATCAATTTAAACATATCTGCATATTTGAGTCATCTGTTCTAGATATGATACATCTGGTGTACTGTCAAACAAAATTGAAAAACGTGGCTTTCTGTATATTGGCTATGATGTGTTTCCTAATTTTTGTGGAAACCAAATGTATCAACTCATCTTGTACCTTATGAGAGAAATAAGAAATCTGATTCTTATTATGTGTCTCTATGTGATTTTTCATTATAGGGTCATAATGGCTTATAAGCTCAATTGTGCTCAAAAATTTTCCGCAATTCGGTTCTCCTATTTTTTCAGAAGTACCCCTAAGAGCATCATTATTCTTAACGCAGTGAAGAATCGCATCCAAGATAACCTTTAAGATATGCCTCCATTTCTGTTTCTCATCCATGATCATTTTCTCCAAATGATCATCTATGAATCCGCCAATATTCAAACTCCGTTCAAAACTTCGCAATTTTATGTAGTTTTCCCTATGTTTTAAAGAAACTTCATGACAGGGTAGTGATGGATTGAGATGTTGCCAGTCTCGATAGCCTGTAGTCCAAAAACCTTTTTTTCCAGAAAATAGCAAGCAGGGAAAGCAAAATAAAGCATCCATCCTCTTACAATAAATAAGCCAGTTTCTGTGCAACCTATCTCCGTTTGGCAAAATCTTCAAGAACCATTTTTTATCAAAACGTCGATCACCGTCACTTAAAGGATAAAAGTTGAGATCATCGCCTAATTCAGGTCCCCGTTGAACAAATATTTTGATATTTTGTTTTTCGTAATTTGCCATGTTGTAAGGTCATTGGAATCAACTAGTTCAAGTGGTTCCTTAGTAACTCTTGATTCTTCGAAAGAATTTTCTTTGTTCAGTACCTACTTGAAGAAGTAGAAGGAATACTTTCTGCAACATGGGCGTCATTCGCGGAATCACTTCTTGTCGGGACAATAACCGCTTCACTCTTGAAGTAACTTGAGATATCACTTATGTTTTTTTTAAGTTCTGATAATGTTTGATCTCTTATCTTCCGAAACTGTGATCCTGATAATTTTTTCGGAGGCATTTCATTTGGTTGTAACAAGCTGAAAATAAAAATCCTCATGAATAACATAACTTGGAGCGGAAAATTGGCTCGGACTCATTCAATAAGTCAAACATACCTGATTAAGAACTATTTTCCTTTCCAGCACGAATAATTTCCTGGCCGATAAGACGGTAAAAGAATAAAGAATTGCACCATATTATACTGACCTGACTAGTGAAAACACGAGTACGAGTGTGCACTGTGAAGTGAACGATACGATACACGCCACACGCTGAACAAAATTCTGTTTTAGCAATATCACGTGATCAGGTCGCCTAGCAACCGATTAGGATGGAATTACCGCAGAAGTGGAAGGAGAGTTTTATGTGCACCGAGTCGTGTTTCGCGCCATGTATCATTTTCTAGGATTTTGTTCCGTTTTGGTAGCGTTCGTTAACTACGTGTCACTCAACTTTGTAAACTGGCAAATACGCCACTCTGAAATATAGAGCTTGTAGTCAATCTTTATTTAAAATGGCATATATCATATTTCACATTTTGCGCCCCTAGGTCGTTTGCGCCCGTGGCAAATGCCTCCTTCGCCACGCCCACGGTCCGGCTCTGGACTGAGACATGACTGTTATATCACCTACTGAGACATGTCTGCTATATCACGTCTCCTAAATAAAATATAGAATTGCCATCACCCAATGTATTAACAATGTGTTTTATAAAATAATACTATTTTCCAAGAATACTTTAGATATATTTGAAATAAATTTTTGTATAAAATCTGTCGCACTAGAACAAGAAACTTTTTTTTTTTTTTTTGGAAGAGGGGAAAATCTGCATACAGATTTCCTGAGAAATGGCTCAGGGGTATGTCGGGATGGCTGGTTGTTGTTCGCCGACCGACTAAAAACCCCTCTCCCTGTCCTCCCTAGAGGATCTTCATCATCCCAGGGCCTGGAATAAGACTTTTCGTCCTTAGCTTCGGGCTCTGGATGCGCATCTGCTCACTCTGTCTCTATAATTCTTCTACTTTCTTCCATCCTATCTTCCCGCTCCTTCCTAGTCATAATTTGAGTAATCACTCCGTATGTTAGATCCCACATGTCCTTGCTTCCGAGCATCAGCTGTATGATTTCCTCCACCTGGGGCATGTAACCGAGTGCATCCGTTATCTGCTTTCTCTCGGTTGTCCATCTATCACACTCCCATAGGACGTGTTCCGGACTGTCTCTCATTTCACAGGTTCTGCACTGATCATCTCGGGTTTTTTTGATTCTCCAAGTAAACGTCCCGAAGGAGCCGTGCCCTGTTAGGAATTGGGTAAAATAATACCCAGTTCTTTTGTGTTTACACTCCAGCCATGGTCTTATATCCTGGATGAGCCTCTTTGTCCAACTAGCTTTCTCGCTGTCCCTATGCCAACGTTCCTCCCACTTGTTTACTGTCCTCTTCCTTGCCTGCCTCCTATTGCCTGCAAGTCTGCCTTCTATAGAATACAGATAGCACATTTCCGCGACCATCAAATCCAGCGGAGGAAATCCTGCTATAACTTGTATTGCTTCTGCCGAGACCGTTCTGTACCCTGAGGCAACTCTCAGTAATCCCTTTCTTTGTTGGGATATCATCTGGTTTCTTTGTTTATCTTTTTTGATTATTTCTCTCCATACGGGGGCTGCATACAGCAGTACGCTGTGCAGGACCCCCGCCAGCATCCGTCTCTTAGCGTATTTCGGGCCTCCTATATTCGGCATTATTTTCGATAGAGCTCCCAACTTCTCCTGTGCTTTGGTGACTGCGTGGTTTATGTGGGCAGCCAGATTCATATTCTTTTGCAGTATTACGCCGAGATATGTCACCTGCTGTTTAACTTCGATCTTTTGATCCCTCAGGTAAATCTCGATATCTCCGCCCCTTATTCTCGGTGACTTCGCCATTAGAAACTCGCTTTTTCCCACCGCTATTCTCAAGGCTTTACTCTCTAGCCATTCTGCTGTTTTTTGTAAAGCTGTGTTAGCTTTCTCCTTCAAGCTTTCCGGGCTAGTTGCATGCACGACCAGGACGAGATCGTCTGCATACGCTATGGGAGTCACCCCTGGCTGGTGCTGTATCTCCAGTACCCCGTTATATAACACGTTCCATAGCAGTGGGCCCAGTACGGATCCCTGTGGCACTCCCATTGTGCATTTTCTTCTTACCCTACCGGCCGTTACCACCCTGTTTTGGAAATACGCCTCTATGCAGCGTATTAAATATCCACTAACTTCCATCTCTATCAAGCCCTGGATTATACATGGCCACTTTGCAGTATTGAAGGCGTTTTGGACATCGATAGTGATTATTGCACACCACCTCCCCATGGACTGCCTCACGTTTTTTATCAACTGTTTTACGGCCGTTACCGTTGACTTTCCCTGGCGGAATCCGTGCTGGTTCGGTGAGAGCTCTATTTCCTCCTGCAACCGTGTTACCAGCAGCCTTTCATATAGCTTTCCCATGACATTTACCAGGCAGATCGGTCTATATGACGACGAGAGGGCGGGGTCTTTTCCCCGTTTGGGTATCAGCACCACACTTGAGATCTTCCATTCTTTTGGAAAGTCCTGAGCTTCGAGATGGTGGTTCATCATATTTAGGATGCTCTGCGGGTTAGCTTCTTTTATAGCCTTTACAGCTTCAACCGTTATTTTATCTGGGCCGGGGGCCTTTCCGCACTTCATACTCTTCACTGCGAAGTCTAGTTCTTCCTCCGAAAACAGTTCGTATGGTTCTACGCTTCTCTCCTGTCTTTGCCAATTATCATCACCTCGTGGGAACAGGTCATTTATGATCTCCGTTCTTCTTTTGTATGATAGCCGATATGGGGTTCTGCTCCCTCTCAAGTACCTGGTGGCTATTCTGTAGCCTTCGCCCCATATGTCTTCCTCCAACACCTTGTTCCAGCATTCTCTTTTTGCCTTGTAGATTTCCTTCTTTAGGGCTTTCTTTTTTCTTTGAGGAGCCGTTCCGCAGCCTCTGTCTCCCCGTCTACCATCTCTCTTCTTCCGCGGGCTCTTGTCAATGCACGGCGTATTGCGATCCACTCCTTTCTTATTTTTTCAATATTGTCCGACCACCAATAGGGCACCTCCCTGTCCTTCTGTCCACCTCCCCTCAAGGAGTCCCGATGCATTCCAATGAATATCCCATATAGTTCTTTCGGGGGTGAGTTGTTTAGCAACTCTGCTTGGCTGGCAAGTCTTGCTTTCAACGCTTCCTTGCACAGCCATGTCTTCCCAGGTGTAGGGTTTTTGCCGATCTTTCCTGTATGGATATTGAACATTATGTGTCCGTGATGTGTGAATGGGTTCTCATTTACAACCTTCCAGTCCTTAATCTTTTTTGCCACCCTCGGAGAAGTTAGCGTGACGTCTATATGTGTCCGCGAATTATTTCGCACGAAAGTTGGGTCTCCGTTGTTTACTCCTACCCACCCCATCTGGGCTATCCACTCCTCCACATAGTTGCCGCGGGTGTCCGAGGAAGGAGCTCCCCACAGTGGCGACTTCGAGTTTATGTCCCCTAATACGATTGTATTCCGTGGTGCTATTTGGGCTTGCTCAAACGCTGCATCTATTCTTTTCTTAAATTCTTCCCACGGGACATTTGGCGAAACATATACCGCCACTAGGGTAATGTACTCTAGCTCCAGCCTGATGTAGCCCTCTCCTACCTCCACGCTCTCCACCTCGACCTCCGATCCGATTTTTACTGCAACATCTCCTCTCTTATCTATTACCCACCCCCTGTTTTCACACATCTTTTTGTTCGGTTCTGCAATGATGGTCACATCCACTTTTCTCTTCACTATGGAGGACCATGCGATCTCGTGGGCCGCTTTACACCTCCCCAGATTTAACTGTAGGCATTTTATGATTTTTGTCTGTGCCATTTGGAAAGCCTAAAAACTCACAACTAGATTACCAATTAGGTAAAATTTTACATTTGACTCTTCTCGAAAATATATATCCTATACTTGTATATTATCACAGTTGATTATCACAGATACATATCAACAAGAAACTAACAAAAAAATTAATTTAAATATAGTTATTGTTCATGAAAATTAGCAAAATTTTGATTCAATTGCATAGGAGATATATTAATTCTCGAAGGATTATATATTAATTAGAAAAGTTTCCATTAGTTCTTCTAAAACAGGAATAATAGGATTCGTAGGAAGATAAATACTCAATACAGAGCTATAGTTGGCGGAGAGGTTACACTTGCTGGCTATCATTAGGAAGGTCCAAAATGGAAACAAGAGTTGGTAAAAAATAGATCAACATGAAAAGGAAATTGTAAATTTTGTTTTATTATTACATTAACCTAAAGTAAATAAATAGGTATATTAGTATCTAGTAGTATTAGAGCTACTATTTCCTTAGCCCTTTCTTGAACCGTCCCTTTCCTTTATTTTTATTATCATTTTCATCATCTGGGCTATGCTCTTCATGTAAACAAGTATAGAAAGCTTTAGCATCTGCACTATTTCCTAATACATCTTTCAGTTCCTCCTGCAAGTAAAGTTTATTCTATGAAACATTTTTGCAAAAAAACAAATTAAATAACTGTATAGAATTTTTGACCTCTGATAATTTAACTGCACTTTTCATATTCTTCACACGTCTTAAAAAAGTATCAGTATTTTTAGAATTTATTCCAGGTAGTTTCCTCACAAAGTCGTATATTGCTGAATTATATTTCGTTTCAATTATATTCATATCTTGCTCATCTCCAACACTAGTCGAATATTCAATATTTGGCTGTTCCTTGCTTTGCTGAAACAAAATAGAAAATATCAAGAGATTGAAAACTTTTAAGTTTTGTATGAGAATATATTTATATTGTTTAGTTATGCTAACGCAGTATATAGATTTTTTTGAGGTCATCCCTGTTATCATTTGAATAATCATAAAAGTACCAGGATAAAATCTATTAGTTGTCAAATAAACTATCTTACAGAAATATCAATAAAATTTATCTGGGAAAATTAATTTATTATAATACATACATTACCATTTATAAGTCGACAAAATGATGATTTAAAGAAAATAAAAGGTCTTACTCCATCATACTATTTAAGAATATCCAGGTGCTCAAATTCATGCGGGAATCATTCACTATATTTTTGGAAATTATTATGAAAAACTTTACTGATTGGAATAACTTGGCTGATAGATTATGTATAATTTTTGTTTCAAAATTATTCCATGAATTAATCTGCATTAGTTAAATTTGCCAGTAGGAATATGTATTAAGTGAACCTCAAAATAAATTGTTTGAACAAAATATATTGACCCAGCTAGACCACTGTAAAACGTTAAAAGATTCATGTACATTGATCATGATTCAGTTGATCAAATAATTTTAAATATATTATTTCACAATCATTTTTTTTGCATAAATGTTCAGCAAACCTTCAGTTCCTCAAAAAGTTGGGCACTTGCATATGGATTAGGACTCCATATAATTCTCAACTTTGGAAAGTGGATCGTTAGTAGTAACAGCTTCTGCTGGACTTGATCAAAACTATATCCTTCTAGATTAGAGTTATAATTCTGTAAATAAAAGTAATACATAAATTTTATAGAAACCATATTTAAACACTTTGTGTTTAATGTAATTTGTAAAATAATATATTTTTAAATGTTTGTTCACATTTTACAACTTCTAGATCTAGAGCATGTACACTTAATACTATCTGAGAATTTTTACATTTGAAAATTAATGTTCCAAAGACATTATTAATGCATACTCTAAAGCAGGGGTGGGGAACCTATTTTCTGCCAAGGGCCATTTGGAAATTTATAACATCATTCGCGGGCCAGACAAATAATAATAATAGTTTTTGTTGTTCAACAAAAAAATTTATATATTATAAATAAACAAACAAACATAAAATATATCCATTTTCAAACATAATTAACTCATTCTAATACTAATATGATGGCCGGTACTGTCTTTCTTTGATTCGTGTGATATTAGCTGATATGGCTACTCGCAACTGATTTTCCAGGTTTACGTCGGTCAATCTGGAACGCAGTCGATTCTTTGCGATCGTAAGTTTCAAAAATAACTGCTCGCAACAGTAAGTTGTTCCAAATACTGATGTATATTTCAATGCATGTCTCCTCAAAATGGGAAATTCATCATTGCGTATGTTATATTTATACAACTCAAGCAGTGGTTGATTGTTGTATCTAGCTTTCAGCTCAACATTAGTTTGCAGCTGAATGATTTCGTGTTGGAGGTTATCAGGCACATCAGCTGGTTCCACATTGAACGGCGTAGCAAAGATGTTCAATTCAATTTGCTTAATTTTTACGTTCTGAATCTTTCATTAAATGCCTCAATTAGTTTCGCACATGTCACACCATATAAGTTTCAATTTCTAAATCACTCACGTTTGCGCACGAAGAACCAAAAAGAATGACGAACAGGCACGAATTGCAACATACACTGAACTGTATTCAAGTTGGAACGCTTACTGGCAATCTCTGTCATAGACGAGTAGTGAGCTTATTGCGCTGTGGGAATACACTGTTTTTTTCGTAACGCTTCGTGCATAAGCACTACGCGCAGGCAGCATTAAAGAGTCAGATCTCCAAAAGAAAGAGTGTCAGCAGTCGGCGTATTATCTCTGCAACATGAACTTATTCACTCGCGGGCCAGACCAAATGACTTCGCGGGCCGGAGGTTCCCCACCCCTGCTCTAAAGCTACACTTCCACCGGAGGAACATTGTCGAATATTTTTGTTGCTGTTGCGTGTTTCCGAAAATGTTCGCAAAAGTTCATAAATGTTCCTTAAAAGTTCGTTATGTTTCGGCAACAAATGTTGACTGTTTCTACTTGTTGCCCTTCAAGCTACGATTACATCGGAGGAACATTTTTGTTGCTGTTCCGTGTTTCCGTAAATGTTCCTTAAATTTCTTTATTTTTCGGCAACAAATGTTGACTGTTCCTAATTGTCACCGGTTTCCATTTTGAGCGGTAAACTTCAAAAGGAAATAGGAAGCATTTGTGAAAAAATCCGTGTTGCTATCGCAGTGGAAACGTATCGAGAACGCAACTAGTAAACATTAGTGTCGCAGATTTTCAGTGGGCAGTGAAGTACGAAAATGAATAAATATATGGCTACGTTTCCACCGGAGGTACATTTTTGTTGTTGTTGCTTGTTTCCGTAAATGTTCCTTAAAATTTCTTTGTTTCGGCTAAAAATGTTGATTGTTTCTACTAAATAATCTGCTATTAACAATTTTAGTTGCTTCAGTGGAAACAAGAAGTTTAGGTATGTTGCCATAAGTTTCTACTTTTGGCAACAAGGAGAAACATTCAGCAACAATGGTGGAACTGTAGCTTAAGAATTGTTTTGATAATTAATTGATGAAACTTTATTGCTGTTGAATATGAAAAACAAGTTGATAATCTTTGAACAAGTTAAATGTTAGTCGATTGACATTTGTGTTTTGAAGATTATCTGTAACAGCTGTTGATTATGGGGATTTCATAAAAGCTAAAATCTCAGAATAACAGTTTTTAGCTTCGATTGGGCAAAAGACACAAAATTGCAAATTTTTTATAGAAATAGTAAACTATACATTCAAAATAGTACTTTGAATAAACAAAATCTTGAAAGGTCATCAATGAATAACGACCACATGAAGAGGGAGGTCAACAATATCTGATAGAGGGGGGGTGGCGAGTAGCTGATGACTAAATTTTAAATTTGTTTTCGGCCTCCCTTGATATACGCCGAAAGGCTAATACCGCCTTCCAGGCTTTTTTCTCAAAATAAAAGCCGCAGCCTTTGTGATTTCGTCCATGTTCAATAGTTTACGAATACATCAATCATTCAACAGTTGTTGGTGATGGACATATGTTTCTCAGTTTCACTAATATTTTGTGATTTTAAATTCATCTATCAAGTTAAAAATGATTGAAAAATTGATTTAGGTTTTCTTTACTGAAAACTATATGAAGCATACATGGGTTCGAGATTATTGAATTTGTATCATTCAATTAATTTGTTATGGTTTCCAAAGTTTTCCAAAATTTTTGCTTAATCAGTGCTGCTGACAAGATTACCTCAATTTTGGAGATGCCATTAGCAATTTTCTCTAAGAAAAGGTTGCGATAGCCTGTAATGTCTTATCGCAAATCATATTAGATTAGTTGGCCAACAATAATTGTCATTTCAATTAACATAAGCGCAGAATATTACTCTGAAATTACATATGCAGAAAACATAATACTACAATAGTTTATTTGTGTCTGAAATATGAAAGATCTTAATGTTATAATTTTGTACTTACATTCTATTTGAAGAGGACTGGAGAATCATTTTTTCAAATCTCCCTTGTGTTTGAAGGAATTTTCATTCTATCACACTAATTAATAATGTGTATAAAAGTGCAAACTTAAAATAGATTGATATGATTGAACTATTGAACAAACAAAAATATGTTGCATGTTTTCTGACTGAATATGAATATAAAAATTGCTGCATTCTTTAATCACCATTTGTCAGTTAATCATAATAAAATACTCATGGCTAATATTTTTCAGTTACTTATCCTAATTTCCTAAATTATAATCATTTATTCTGATTCTCAATTTATGAATATGTATATTAGTTGTGTATATTATTACCTGCCAAGAGAATGCTTTATTTTGATCAAATTCAATAAGGAGCATGGGTTTGGTGTAGTACCTTGACATTTGAATGCATTGTTGATAAAGTCTTCCAGATTTCAAGGAACCTATCAGATCTGAAATACTTTTCCTTTCAATGCAGATATCAGGCGTCAAAATATAATCGCCTACCTGAAAATTAATTATTATCAAAAGTAAATTAATATGTCAGCCAAATATAAAATGACTGATAACAGAACATTCAATGATAAATTAATAACTATAAATCAGTCGTTCACTATATTTTTTGCTTTGGATTGTGACAAAAGGTTCAGAAATTCATTTTGCTGAGTGTGCATTTTTTTTTACATCATCCACAAATGACAACTTACAAGAAGACAACTTACAAAAGTTGTCATTGGTTTGAGAGTTAACGTTTTTATCTGAAAGATGGTTTTTTTTACTAGAATAATGTTTTTATGAATGTTACTAAGAGAACATTCTCCCCTATAAGTAATGGAGAATGATTCAGAATGTATGTTCAAGTAGAAACTATAAATTGCAAAGATTTCTTTAAAACAAAATTTAAACTATTATGATTATTGAGGAACTTGGAAACAAAGAAAGACTTACAGTAATGACATATGGCTCGAGATGAATACCTCTTTTGTGAATTAGCACTGGAAGTTCGCTTCGGAATTCCCGCATGTCTACTATGATAAAATGTTTATTTGATTCTTCTTCTTTTCCTCCATGCCTTGTACTCTTCTCGATTACTTGACTACTTATATTTTGTAAGTTGAGACAACTATCTGATTTGCCATCCTGATCTTCTGGAACAACCATTCTCTGCAAATAATGTTGTTTCAAAAAATTGCACTCGATTGAAATATGTGCTTACTGATTTTGTATCTATTAGATACTCAAATGCTTCTTTTTCTCTTCTCATGGCTGTTAAATAACTTTGTTCTTCAACTGTTCCAGCATGTATTAAGAAGTATACTTTTAACTGTTTATTTTTTTGTCTATGAGCTTCATACATCTAAAAAAAAAATAGTATTAATTAATTCCCCACAGGAATTAAATTGGATGAACGTGAAATACCATACAAAGAATACTGTTTCAAATAACTGGAATTGGCCTAAATTGTACAACAAACCTGTTTCAAATAACAAAAAAAATTGAATCAAAAACTATCAAAGAATTTATTAAGGAAAATAATGCTAAATGGGTTAATTTAAAACAAAGATAATCAAATGATCAAAATGAAGATTATTTAGAGAGAAAAACGAAAAATGCCGATTAACTGTATTGGAGTAATACATAGATCAAATTATAAATAAATTACCTCAATTTCCCTAATAGCAGTTATATTACTATGATACATGATTATGTAATCTGGACTTATTACTTCCAAAGTCCTCTCCAAATTGATATAATTTTCAGCTCCCTTAAAAGTTTGAATGATAATTGTAGGAGCGGTATTTGAAGCTTGAACAATTTGAGTTAAGTCCATGTTTTCCATCTGAAAAAAAATTTTCAAAGTTGGAGAGTTAATGAAAATGATAATTTGCAATAACTTTTATTGAATTTCTTTTAAAAATCTGATTGTCTTGTTGTTTCTACCTGTGAAAAAGGTTCAAATACAAATGATTCTTCCCCTTTCCTCTGCATGCACTCATCAGCAGTCATTGATTGTGACATGGTCAAAATATATGAATCTTTGTAATCAATTGGTTCCTCCAAATGTCCAGATTCATTAAAATCTGCAGTTGTAGTTGTAGTTTTGGTATCAACTGTATTATCATCCATCTTCAATTTTTTTCTATTTGAGGATGATTTTTCCTTTATTTCTTCTGGTGCCGCAATACTAGGTTTATTGCAAGTTTCCAATTGGCTTCCTAAAGATTTGAAATTTATACCATGTTTCAAAGCTGTGAATAAAAGATAATGGTGGGGCCCATTCCTCAGCAACTAAATGTCATTGATTAAAAAAACAGCAACATTATTTATTAACATTAATTTTACCTCATTCAACTGATAACAGGTTTTCTTGTCTGAACAGAGGATTAAAATTTTATTTTCGGAATTCTGGGATTTTTGTATTTGATGAGGTATTTCTACTTTCAAAATTTCAATCAAGGTATTCCATTTTGGACAAATCTCAGGATTCAGTACTGAAAAAAAAACAGAGTATGTCATAGATTGAACAAGGATATATTGGGATTAAACCTCTATCTCCTGTGAAAATCAGGGAAGTAACATGAGAGAATAACAATTCTGCTGGTTTCAGAAGAACCCAATTATTGTTTCTGGCATACTCTGCTTTTCGATACTCCAACAATAGAGCATAGAACGTGATTGGGTCAGAATAAAGCATTGTGCTATAAGAACATTAAAATTAGCAAAGGATATTTATGTGTAACTGTACAAACTTACATTATCATATGACGTAATGTTTTCAGATCTGAAATGAGTTGTCGACTTCTTGTACTTAGTTGATTCCAAATTAGATCGAGTTGCATTTGCAAAATTTTATGAAATTTGTTTGTCAAACAATTTTCAGTAGTAATTTCCTGAAAGAAAAAGCATCTGTAAAATAAGATAATCAAATGTAATGCATTTAGATTAGATATCAAATTCAGATTTATTGCTTAATGCAGTTGCAACATTTAGATCGCTTTTCTGTAACTCTCAAATGTTTACTTTCAAATATTGGATGGATAGTGATAAAAAACAAAGTATATTGTTCCTCATTTATATTTTACTTTCAACCCAACCAAAATTTTAGATGCAATAAGGAAGCAAGATTGCTCTTAATGTGTATAAACAGAAATTTATCTTTTATAGAGATTGAAAATATTAGCTACAAAAGAGTATTTTTTATTGATAAGTAATAAATTGCCCATCTTTTTCCAAAATGAACGTTGCTTGAATATATATAAATATATACAATATTTATATATATATATATATATATATATATATATATATATATATATATATATATATATATATATATATATATATATATATATATATATATATATATATATATATATATATATATATATATATATATATATATATATATATATATATATATATATATATATATATATATATATATATATATATATATATAATAATAATAATAATAGGATTTTATTCTCATAGTATTACAATAACTTATAATAAAAGAAAACAGGTCAGAAATAATCGAACATATAAAATTTAAGTTCTACAGGCATCAAAGTAATCCTGAAGACAGTAGGGCTCCATTTTAATCAAAAATCTGCGGATCGCCTCTTCAAAAGGTCGCAGCCGAGAGATGAGCGGAACTCGCGCGGTAGTGCATTGTGAATTTTCATGCACATGTATGATGCACAGTGTTGTGAGGTAGTTAAAGCGAGCCGAGGCAGGAGATAGGAATGAGTGCGCTTAGTGTTATATATATATATATATATATATATATATATATATATATATATATATATATATATATATATATATATATATATATATATATATATTATATATATATATATGTATATATATATGTATATATATATATGTATATATATATATATATATATATATATATATATATTATATATATGTATATATATATATGTATATATATATGTATATATATATATATATATATATATATATATATCTATATATATATATATATATATATATATATATATATATATATATATATATATATATATGATATATATATATATGTATATATATATATATATATATATATATATATATATATATATATATATATATATATATATATATATAAATATTATGCTAAAATCAGTGGCGGCTGGTGAGGGAGGACTCTGGGACTCCACCCTTCCAAGAATTCTAGAAAGAACCGTATTTTTCTAATTTTAACGCTAAATATATAATCATATAAAATTTTGAACTAATTACTATTTAACTTATGCAATATTCTAAAAATCTAAACAAATCCATACGCTCCACCATAATTTACGAAACTATACCAGTATTTCAATCCAACTGCAACCAACATTACATTTCTTCAATGAGCACATCCCCCAATAACGGCAAGGCGAGGTGACGTAATCCGGGGTCGGCGGAGAAGACTGCTACGGACGTATCTGGGCCGCGTGAAGATTACCTGCTGTGTGGGCAGATGCTGTGAGGGCTGTATTGTTTTTTTATTTTGCCGATTTCATAAACATAATGAGGGTGCGTGAGTTAAAAAAAATTAAATCATGAAAAACATACTAGTCGACCATGGTCAATTTCATACATTACATAAAGTGAACAAGGAAAATTCTTTAATAATTTAAAAAATTATCAAACAACTTTCCAAGGAAGCTGGTTATACGTATTCAGCAACGCAAAATCTGCATTCACAATCGAACGGTGAATTATAGAAATTGTCAAGTCACCCCGACTCAAAATCTGCATACAGCTGTTTCGATCTTATTAGCTCTCATCAGTGCAGCTTATTTGACTCGGAGTGAATTAACATTTTTTTGACAATTTTTTTAAATTATTAAAGAATTTTCCTTGTTCACTTTATGTAATGTATGAAATTGACCATGGTCGACTAGTATGTTTTTTATGATTTGATTGTTGTATTTTGCGTATTAAGCGACTAGAATATTCGGAGCGCGCTCTCGTGAGTATATCCAAAGGTTTTAAATCACTATGTTAGTGTGCCTTGGAATCATATACACCACTGTTGTAGAGTAGATATCTTCATATCAGGAGGTACGTGTTTAGGCGACGAATTTCTACATTTTCAGTCTAAGCGGTGAATTGTTGTTTCCCAATATCTTTGGTGGGATGGCGCTCTGGATTGTTATCCAGCCAATGTTACTGACCGCGATTTGTATTGGGGAACAATTAGAAATTTGTTAATTCACTCCGAGTCAAATAAGCTGCACTGATGAGATCTAATAAGATCGAAACAGCTGTATGCAGATTTTGAGTCGGGGTGACTTGACAATTTCTATAATTCACCGTTCGATTGTGAATGCAGATTTTGCATTGCTGAATACGTATAACCAGCTTCCTTGGAAAGTTGTTTGATAATTTTTTTAAATTATTAAAGAATTTTCCTTGTTCACTTTATGTAATGTTAAAAAAAATTGTTTTTAGAAAATCAAGTTTGTAGGAAAAAGTGGGTTTAAAAGATAATGGACGTCCGACGCCAGTTTTGAATGTAATTCAGTAACAGAAAGCGAATAAAAATCGGCCGGGCTCGTCAGCTGGGTTTTAGGCGAAAATTTGATGAAAACATTTACTCCGTGGTTGTATGGATGTGATGAAAGTAATTCTTTTTTTTGTTTTGTTTGTTTAGTATTTAGAGGCGATGAAAATTGGATAAAGGTAGGAGTTCGTGATCTCAAACATTTGGTAGACAAGATTGAAAAACATGAAAATTCTCCAAAGAATAAAAACAGTAGTAAGTTGTCTACTCTTGGGAAATGTGAATATTGTAATATTAAGTATAAGGGCATCTAATTTTTCCGAAAAAAAATCGAAAAAACACGTTGCTAAGTAAGTAATATTTTAACAAAAAGCACGAGTGCTGGTGGCAACAAAAATCCGAGTCGAAGGCGAGGATTTTTGCACCTGCTTGAATATATTCTGTTGAAAAATTATTGATTTAGATAAATTGATAAATCCCTTGAAGATATTCTAATGGCTGAAGATTTTGCCTAAAACCAAAGACAGATCTATACGGATATTGGAAGTATCGATATTTCAATATTTGAATTGAAACACAAATATGTATATCCAAATACATATTATTTTTGCGTCCCTCCAAACTCACCAGCCGCCACTGGCTAAATAATTAAATAAACACCTGCTTTATTTGACTTCTTCCTTCAAAAAATATATTTATCAGACAATAACAGATATACAACAATTTATCAATGATTTTCCTTATTTTAATCACTATATCAACCTAATATAAAATTTTGGCTTACCTCTAGTTCAATAGTTTTATTTATCCTCTTTAATTCCTTCACAGTAAGATTCATTAATTCCAAAATGTATGTTTGCGCTTTCCTCATATTTTCTGATATAGGAACATGTAATTCTATAACTTGTGGCTGGAATGACAATAAACCTTTTAGATTTGTTCAAATTGAAACATGACTATTTTGTTCGCATTACCTCATGCTTTTTCAAGCTGTTTATAATCAAAGAATGAAACCTTGGCCATATATACAATTCCTTCACAAAAATATTTCTCATTATTCTTTCCACATGACCAAATCCCATGGTAAATCCTTGAGCACTATTTGTGAATGCTTTTATGAATCCTTTCTAATAAGTTGAATAATTCAAGATTTCATTTAGTGACAACTTAATTATATAATGTTTACCTTGTTGCTTTGTCTATACAATCTTAAAATAAAAGCTTCCTGACAACTTTCCAAAATTTTATGAGCTCGTAAAACTATTATTCCTGTAATTTTTTCCATAGGAATTTTTTTCTTCAGCATATCAAGAACAAGAATCCTTGTACTAACAAAGTGTATTCCTCCAGACAAATACATATCCACTCTAACAAAAAATAAACTTACATAGTGAACACGAAACACAAATATTTTAACGTACCTATGTTCAGATGTCGCTGCTGAATTGAGATCATTGTGCATATTCACATCATCGACTTCATGGATGAAAAACTTTTCCTCATGGTCTGTAGCATTGATAACAAAAACTAAATTACCTTCATCACAATAAACTTTCATCAAATTCAGTAACACATAATCTAGATTTACACCTCTAAAATTGAAATTTTTAAAACACTGGTTATTTTCAAGATGTTATAGAGGAATCACTACAATAAACTCACTTTGCTGCAATAGTCAAACCGTCTTTATGAATTATATCTAGTAAAAGTTGTAGTTCAAACTCCAATAATTTTCTAGTATTACATTTTTTCTCAATTATTTCTTCTATTGACAAGGTGGAAGGGCCTGGCTCAATTTCTTTGGAGTCATTCATGATTTGTATATGAAAAGTGTTACCTAAATCTGACTCAAACCAGTTATGTACATTGTACAACTTATAATAAAGGGATCCCTATAATAAACAACTTTTCAAATAAACCAACCATCAAATTAAGAAGGTTAGACTTTAGATCTTAAGAAATTACACTTAATTTAAGTGCGTTCAACAAGAACATGCTAGCTAGAGCTACCAAACACAGGGAGCTTTCCAGCAATTAAGCACCGTGCACACTACAGAACACGGTGTACGGGTGCTTGTTGGAAAGCCTTTTTGATTTTTATGTAACACGGCAGAGAGCCATCGTTATTTCAAAGTGCAATGGACAAGGGATTTCTGTTACGTACACCGTCATTAGCCATTTTTGTATCACGTTAAATAATGAAAATTGTAAGTGAAATATTAATATGATATAATACAATTATAATCAACGTATAAATTAATAATTACTATTGCCAACGTTAATTAAATAAATTGACTATAAATGTTGGTATCACTGAAACACTGCACGCTCCAACTCAACCTTTTTTTGTGTTCGGCCGTGTGGTGTCGTAGCTGGAAGCGATGAACACCGTGTCACACAGTGTCGCTCTGTGTCGTAGTTGGAAAGCTCCCACAATCTTCATAATAGGGGCACATATAAATATTATGTTTACTTTGTTATGATTTACATTCTATATGTCATATTGTTAGAAAGTGAAAATTCCTTATTTCAACATAACTACTAAATGATATTTTTCAGGAATTTCCACGTCAACGTACAAAAGATTTATGGAATTAACTTCTGAGTTTTCAATAGTTTGAACAGGATATGCAAAATTTATAGATCAATTTCTATTTTGCACAATATTTGAGTAGGCAAATGTTTAAGTTACTACATAGAATACTTTTGAGGATTAATTTCCAAAATGAAAGTGTAGTTTGAGATTTAAAAATATTTTTCACGAGTTGCAAATATATTAATGCACCTATTAAAACTTTTTTATCTGATAAAAAATAATTCGGTGAGTTTTGAATAGTTGAAATTTATGAAAGTATGGATATGTTCAAGAGATTAATTAATATGAATGGAAATTTTAAATTATTTCATTCCATCACAAATAATAATATGGTCTAACTCAAACAAATCGAAACAATATTCATATATGGAAAAACAAGTCCTGAGTATGAAGCAAAAATGAAAAACGATGATATGTAACTACTATAAATTATCTAAGACCTCTATAGTTATTTCCCCTTGTATTCTTTGTTGTTTATCTCTAAAGTCTATTGAGATTCTCCCCATGGTCAAGCTTAATCTTTATAATGCAGCTTTGAATAGTTCGGTTATATTCGTAGTAATTATGACTTTTTATAATTCATAAATTACTTCTGAGATTCATTATTGATATTTTTTGGACTTTTGATAAACAATTTCATATGAAATTATTGTTAAGATACATGGGTAACATAAAGAACTACTAATAATAAAGAACTGAATCGTCCTTTATTCAATTCAGAATATTAAAACTAATATAACAGTGAAAACGAATAGCTAGAAGCTATCTCTACGGAATTCTATACTTCTATTTGATATAAATACCTCATAATTTCGAATAGCTAAAACTTATACACAGGGTCTTCGATGCATCTATTTGACATAAATGCCTCATAATCTCGAATAGTTAAAAGCCTATACAAAGGGTTTTCGATGATTATATTTATCATAAATGCCTCATAATATTTTCGAGTTTATATCAATATTGATCTTTTATACAGTATGTTATTAAAATAATGTCCCCGTATCCACAGTTTAATTATTGTTGGTTCTTTTTTAAATTATATTTATGGATTCTTAGGGTAGCAAAATATTCTTGTAATACAGAAATCGAAAGAGGTATGAGTTTCGCATACATAGCAGTCAAACTTTCAGTCAAATAAAAGCTACAACTGATACATTTAATATAAATTCACCTTCATCTACCCAGCATAATAACCGAGCCGTCATGGCCGTTTATTAGCTTTGGGATGTCCCTGGTTCGTACCCTGAAGTCGACTGGCCTGTCATGAGTTTTTCTGAGAGAGAGGAAGGCTCTCAGCACCGAAATGCATTGAGGCCACTTTAAAACCTAGAGCGGGAGCCGCCACGTCTCGAGATCGAGAGCTCTCACGTCTCCCGCATCTTGAGCCTGGGAGCCGCGCCTCCTACTCGAAATGCAAAAGAAAGTGTGGTGCTTTCACACGAGGAGCGAAAACGGCTTTCTTTTCCGTCCCCAGCAGGCTTTCAATTGCTATTATAATACCAATAGGCGTCCGAAATTAAGATCGTAGCGCCGGAACGGCTAATATCGGTACTAGAGCATGGGAGATTAGCTGTTTGTTTATATTGGTTGTAATGGTATTTACGTTCATTTCGTTTTGAGTTTTCGAACGTTTATCGTCGTAATTTGTATTTTTTTTTGGACTTTGTATTTTCCTGTGATATAGTGTGTTTGGATTGAGGACAATTTTATCTCTGTTCAACAGTAGATAACCTACCTACATCAAGTTGAAATTTACACTGAGTTTTTATCATTGAACATGAAAATCAATAATAAAATAAAGTAGAGGACGAATAAATTAATTGGTTGAAGGAACTATGTATACCTCATGAAAAGGCTGTATGATAGAACATCTATTTATTTAAAAAATAAAAAAACTTTCAAAACAAAAGTTTCAAGAAAACATCTCAGACATATCTACTTTCCTTAACAACTGAAGAATTTTTGAGTATAATGGACAAAACTAAGTACTTACCAGCAAAACTGAAAGAAACAACATGAGATAAAAAAAAGAATTAACATGATAACTCTGCTTGAATGGTTTGAACGTAATAAGTTATTATATTTTTTGAATTTTCCTGACGTATAACAGCTATCCTTAAAGTACGGTGGACTTCTGAGAGTCTGGTTTTTTTTGATAGAATCTCTGTTTTCCTGATTATATAATTGAATATTTTAGTTTTTACCTAGCTATAGAGTCCAGATTTATTTCATATTCTTGATGTTATGATAAACTGTTATTTTGGTTGTGCAAATAAACATCATTTGTTATTATTATTTTAATAGTATCTCTGGTTGTTACATGAAAGAAAATATAATAATCTAGAATATCTGGATGATGGCCCAGGTGGAAGATTTTTCGTTGGAATAGCATTGGACTTCAAAAACTCTACGTTTTCGGTTAGCTGAAAATTGCACATCATTAGTTGGTATAATTCTATATGGAAAAATCCACAAACTTACTGCAGGGAAAATAATTATTCTCAGTAAACTGTAAAGAACAACTCTCTTATGTTCAGACATTTTTTTCAATCTTCAAGTTATGAATCCACCCCTTTCTTCTATCCATCATTTCCTTGTTTCCCAACTTTGTTTGGAATGCAACTTTGAATTGTCCAGCTTTCGGAAAGGTATGTAAGCTATATTCAGTTTTTTTTGCCCAATATGAACAATAGAATACACAACAATAGTGATTCATCTCTTCTGAACGTTTGTAAACGATCCAAAATACAATTAAAATTCAACAACTTCTCATATAAAATACACGTAAACAGATGTAAACAAAGCAATCTATCTCCCATGCTCTAGTAATATTCGACACCGGTAGGGGGCGTATCGCTTATTATGTTTTCCATATAGGTCTATTACATTTTACTACTCATCATTACGTCGTTAGTCATATCGGATCTTGACATTAAACCTCATAAATTAATAAAATTGAGCCAAACAAGATGGCTGTCTTTACGAGCTATGGTAAATCGGATTTTAGAACAATGGCAGCCTTTAGTTCTTTTTTTACTGCTGAAACTTTTTCAAAAACAAATGAAAAATATTCAATCCATCCTGATACTCTGCTAAATGCCATGAAAAATTATTTCTTCAAACTTTATTTCAGTTTTCTGTCAAACATCCTGGAAATAATAAATAAAATGAATATAATTTTTCAGAGTGAGTCACCTCAAATTTATGAATTACATGACGATATAACTTCAATTTTCAAAACTATTTTGAAAAATTAAACGCTCTCATATAGGAGCGAGAGACGTGAAGCTCCCCGTTTGAAAGGTCGAGAGGTAGGAGCGATAAAAATGCTCTCGTATAGGAGTGAGAGACGTGAGGCTCCACGTGTGAAAGGAGCATTATAGTATAGGTAAGTCACTGGTTGCAAAACTTACAAAGGCGAATGCTGGATCAGTACTCATCCTCTGAACCCCACCTCACCCCCTCTCTACCATAAATAGTTCTATCTTACCCATCCTTAATGGGAGCTTTCCAACAAGGCAGCACCGTGCCACTCTGTGTCACACTACCGAACACGGTGTACGGGTGCTTGTTGGAATGCCTTTTTGATTTTTATGTAAAACGCCAGAGAGCGCAGCCATCGTTATTTCAAACGGCAATGGACAAGTGATTTCTGTTTCGGTTTATTACGAATTACGTGCACCATCATTAGCCAATTTTATATCACGTTAACTAATGAAAACTGTAAGTGAAATATTAATATGATATAATGCAATGATAATCATCTAATAAATTAATAATTCAAACTATTGCCAACGTTAATGCAATAAATCGACTATAAATGTTGGCAGCACTGAAACACTACACGCTCCAACTCAACTTTTTTTTGTGTTCGTCCGTGTTCCACTGTGTCGTAGTTGGAACAAGAAGCGATGAACACTGTGTCACACAGTGTCGCTCTGTGTCGTAGTTGGAAAGCTCCCAATATACTTTTACTTATGAGTGTATCTTATGATGACTGAAGGAGTTCCTCCTTATAACTCCAGCAGTCAGCATAAACACTTTAGGGAGGAAAGAAACACATGGCCTTTCCTTTTCTTTTACAGGATAATGATGAATTAAAATTATAGTAGTATGAAGTTCAAAGTCGGAAATTAACAATATTTGGTTTGATGCTTCCATAGACTACGATTCTTGAGAAAAATCCTTTCGAAATATTTGTCTGCCCCACTTAAAAATTTCATTTCAGTAAAATGAAGAAGTAGAGATTATATAAAAGTAAAAAAATTCTGAGTTTAAAGTAGGAAATTAACAAAATTTCAAGATAAAATTTGAAATTAAAGAAAATTTTTTTTTGGCCCTTTAATGTAGTCATAGGCTAGGCTTCCGTCGATTTTCGAAAGAAATTAAAAATACTTTAGAAGAAAATTGTCTACCACACGGTTAGAATTCTGTTAATATATAATATAAATTTTAAATATTAAATAGCTTCTTAATACATTTAAAAAAATAGAGCAGGTTTGGGTAGGATCCCCAATTGTAAATGTTGGCCACTCAGATGCAGATGCTTTGCCATGAATATTTTGATCAAACCCAAACAATATTATGGAACATAAATATCTTTGTTGGTAAAAACACAGAAAATAATAAATTTTCTTCTGTAAAATATTTACAACAGTTCTGTGGATTGAGGTTAAACATTGATCGTGACTTGAAAGTTTGTGTTCATTAATTTTTGTGTGAAAAATTAAATATATTCTCAAAATGGTAAGCATAAAATATTATATTGAACGAATAAAAATCATATCATTACAGAGTTTTTCAATGCCTCCTGTGAAAACCAAACCAGAAGTATCTCATTCATCTATCAAACATTGTGGAGAATATGAAGTAGCAGATATAATGTTAAATGGTTTATCAAGTGTCCACGCTAATACAGATGTCCCGCATCCCCTTATGGCTTCTGAGGCCAAAGTAAGTAATGCTCAGAATATTGAATATTGTACAAAGTATTAATCTACATCCCAAGAGCTATATGATCTATACCTCTTATTGAGCTTATTGATTATCTACATCTATATGGAATAAGATAACTTTGATATACCTTCCGCATATATATATATATATATATATATATATATATATATATATATATATATATATATATATTTATATATATATATATATATATATATATATATATATATATATATATATATATATATATATATATATATATATATATGGTTATATATATATATATATATATATATATATATATATATATATAAATATTAACTGATTATTAACACTTAATTTTTTTCAGTATTGTAAAAATCGGCATGTTCTTAATATGACTCTACTGCGTAATATCCAGGGTTTACATGCACCATTACGAATTGGTATGGAACTCAAAGCAGCAAGGAAAATAGGTCGTTTACCATTTTTGAATTCTTCTAATATGATGCTGGAAACTTTGACAGGTAGAGATATAGAAATTGGACCAGAAGATATATTAAATCAACCCGAATTCAAAGAAACCATGGGTCAGTCGCATGCAGTGGTTGAGAGATCTCTTGGACTACTTTAGTTTTCATATTATTATAATTTACTTTCTTAAATGATTAAAATTAAAAAGGTTATGCTAACTTGATAATTTATAATTTTTTCTTATGTAGCAACAACTATTATCAGAATTTAAATTTATGGGACTTTAACATTTTCAATGAAATGGTAGTAAAAGCTCTAATTATGGGTTATGTTATACTTTATTGTTGTTTTAAATTAATCGTTAACTGGCTGATGTGTAGTGTGATAGACTATGCTAAGGTAATAATTATTTTTTATTATTATTTAAATAGCGAGAGGGGTGTCATGCTATTTAATCATAGAACCTGTGGGACATGCTAAGCCGCTGAAATATGGGCAGTTATCACTGCGTCCGTCACTCTTAAGTTATTACAATTTTTGTGTATTGGGAGCCCGACTCTGCGTCACCGTTTGCGACATATAAGTCTCAATATTTCCGTTGTTAATTCATATATTTTACAGTCTACACCAATGCTATAAAAATAATCAGCTGATTAAAGAAAAAAATGTTTTCGCAAAAGAACCAACTAAGCGGTTAGTGCGAGATCATGTATGAAGAAATGAATGACTAACTGTTGAGATCTTCGTGTGACAATTAGCCGCATTGTTGGAGTTCCAAGTTATGAACCATTCAAAGAATGAGAGACTTTTAAATCAGAAAAACACAAGATGTGTTATATTTGTCCATGCCAAAAACAGAATTACATAATATTTGTGTGTCGCAAGCAAATTTGTTTACATTGCTCTAAACTAGTTTGTTAGTTTGATAAAAATGGATATATTTTTATATTGCTGGGGTTGAGCGATTTTTTTTATAGACTTTTTGAATCCCGAAAGGGCTAATATCATATCGGTACTAGAGCATGGGCCATTAGCTGTTTGTTTACATTGATTGGTAATGGTATATACGTTCATTTCATTTTGAGTTTTCGAACGTTTAGCTTCGTAATTTGTGTTTTTTTGGACTTCGTATTATGCAGTGGTTCATTGTGTTTCGATTGACGACAATATTATCTCTGTTCAACAGTAGATAACCTACCTACATCAAGTTGAAATTTAAACTGTGTTTTTATCATTGAACATGAAAATCAATAATAAAATAAAGTATAGGACGAATAAATGAATTGGTTAAAGGAACTATGTATACCTCATGAAAAGGCTGTATGATAGAACATCTATTTATTTAAAAAATAAAAAAACTTTCAAAACAAAAGTTTCAAGAAAACATCTCAGACATGTCTACTTTCCTTAACAACTGAAGAATTTTTGAGTATAATGGACAAAACTAAGTACTTACCAGCAAAACTGAAAGAAACAACATGAGATAAAAAAAGAATTAACATGATAACTCTGCTTGAATGGTTTGAACGTAATAAGTTATTATATTTTTTGAATTTTCCTGGCGTATAACAGCTATCCTAAAAGTACGGTGAACTTCTGAGAGACTGGTTTTTTTGATAGAATCTCTGTTTTCCTGATTATATAATTGAATATTTTAGTTTTTACCTAGCTATAGAGTCAAGATTTATTTCATATTCCTGATGTTATGATAAACTGTTATTTTGGTTGTGCAAATAAACATTATTTGTTATTATTATTTTAATAGTATCTCTGGTTGTTACATGAAAGAAAATACAATAATCTAGAATCTCTGGATGATGGCCCAGGTTCAGATTCCGATAAAAGTGGAAGATTTTTCGTTGGAATAGCATTGGACTTCAAAAACTCTACGTTTTCGGTTAGCTGAAAATTGCACATCATTAGTTGGTATTAGTTTGCATGGTTTCGACAATGTTTCTTCTGTATTTGTGGAATTCTGGACTATATCTGAAACAAAAATAAAAGAAAATTTGATTCGTAAATGGCAACAAAAGAAAAAGAAAATAGCTGAAAAATTAAATTCAATGAATTAGTAGTATCTGAAAAGAGAAAAAAGAAAGGAAATGAGATTAGTAAATAATAAGTTGGAAAATGGTGAAAAATAAAATTATACAATTAATATACACGACGTTTCGGTTAGTTGGGTATCTCTAACCGTTCTCAAGTGATTATCAGAGGAAGGAAAGGAAACACACGTGTTTCATTCCTCCCTGAAGTATGTGTCAGGGAGGCGGGCAGCTTGAGTTTGGGATTAACTCCTTCAGCCAGATCAGAGGATACACTTGTATGTACAAGTGCATTAAGGATAGGTGAGACGGGATATTTATGGAACATAGGAAGTGTGGGTAGGGTTCAGAGGATTAATACTGGCCCAGCATTCGCCTTATAAGTTTGCAAGCAGTGACTTACATTACCATGAGGAAACCTCTGAGAAAAACTCATGGCAGACCAGTCGGCCCCGGGGTTTGAACCCGAGACCTCCCAAATGCTAGCCAGCGTACCTAACATACTCGACTAACTAGCTTGGTGATAATCAGAGTTTAGATTGATCTTTATATACTCCCTTGGTACGACTGATCAAGGGAGTATATAAAGATCAATCCAAACTCTGATAAGCAGTTTACACTTGAGAACGGTTAGAGATACCCAACTAACCGAAACGTCGTGTATATTAATTGTATAATTTTATTTTTCACCATTTTCCAACTTATTATTTACTAATCTCATTTCATTTATTTTTTCAGATACTACTAATTCATTGAATTTAATTTTTCTTTTGTTGCCATTTACTAATCAAATTTTCTTTTCTTTTATTTTTGTTTCAGATATATTTTTATAGACAATGGAAGTCCAGAATTCCACAAATACATTAGTTGATATAATTCTATATGGAAAAATCCACAAACTTGCTGCAGGGAAAATAATTATTCTCAATAAACTGTAAAGAACAACTCTCTTATGTTCACAAATTTTTTTCAATCTTCAAGTTATGAATCCAAACCTTTCTTCTGTCCATCATTTCCTTGTTTCCCAACTTTGTTTGGAATGCAACTTTGAATTGTCCAGCTTTCGGAAAGGTATGTAAGCTATATTCGGGTTTTTTTTTGTCCAAGATGAACAATAGGATACACAACAACAGTGATTCATCTCTTTTAAACGTTTGTAAACGATCCAAAACACAAAGCTCAACAACTTCTCATATAGAATAAAGTATAAACTTTAAAACTTCTCATATAAAATACACGTAAACAGATGTAAACAATTCAATCTATGGCCCATGCGTTAGTAATATTCGACACCGGTAGGGGGCGTATTGCTTATTATTTTTACCAATTTACCTAGCTTGTAGAGCAGAAGGAAGTGCTCTGAAGTGTGAATCTGTTAAATTGTAGATATTGTTATTCTTACTCTTGGTAAATAAAGGATTATTTATTTATTAAATAAGTTACTGGAATTCATCTATTCGAACCCGGATTTCTGTGGAACATTTTTATTGAGGCCTTAGATCAGAGCTGTTTACAGCTCACATCACGTCATTGGTGGCTCTCTACAATTTTGACAAGACCAAATCTACAAGTTTAAATGACAAATGAACTTATGTTTAATATGAGGTTAAGATCATTTGTCAAGTGTCAAAACATTTTCAAATCAAATTCTACTCATTTTCATTCTATTTTATACCTGAGATACATAGCTCATTTTCTTCGTCATAATGCATATATTCTAGTAAACTATATTGAAAAATTCAGTAGAAAGAAATGTTTTTGTAGGATATTTTCAATTTTCATAGCCGTCTTGGAGAATTTCGTAGTATGCCTAGTAGTGTTTTATTTGGAATAAACAATGAAGGAAGGGTTCATACACTTTCTACTACAGGTTCTTTTTGGAGAGAATTGCCTTATGGTGGGCAAGAATTCAAAAAATTATCAGCTCTCCCTCATTTTTTATGGGCATTAGGAGGTGATCACCAAATTTATGTTTACGTTCATGGACTGGATATTCCCATTAGAGTTAGAGAGGAGTCATATGAAAATGAAGTATGTAATTTAATTGAACTTCAACTGTTATCTTCAGTTGTCTCATTGGTTGATTGTAGAGAATTTTGTTTCACTTACATAGGCATTTTATTTTATGTATGCCATTTATTCATAAATTTAGGAATAGTTTATGAAAACTCTTGTATATTTTCAATCACCTATGCAGCATCAGCAACAGTGGTATCATAGATATAATGATAATATAATATGTTACATTGAATTATTCAAAAAGTAAATTTTCACAATGCTTATTAATTTTCACCAAGTATCGACCTCCTCAATTCAATAATAATTATCACGATCTATCAACCTGTATTGATTAAATTTTAAACTGTTCTATCATTCAACCAATACCCTTTTAGATTTTTGTAGACATGTATTGATTTTTACTTTTTAATTTTTTTTCCTGCTCTCTCTTAAATTCATTGCTATTAATGCCAAAATGAACCTAATCATATATCATCTTTTGGAATCTAACCTATTGAATGCTTACAGAAGCTTATGAGTTTTTGAATACCTTTTTCCTCATATTACTAAGGAAGTATTTTGTTTTCAGGAAAGTACATGCCAAAAATGTGATTTTAGAGTGATAGCATTTTAACAAAGTTCATCAAGCTTATATAATATATAAAAAGTTGAAAAATATCATTGTTATACTTATTTAATATTGAATATTCAAAAATTTTGAAAGGGTAGTTTTAAGAGCTGGAAAAAGTATCAAAAGACACATATCTTAATATAATAATAATTCATTCCAACATAGTTGACTAGCTGAGATGGTTAATTGTTCGGATATATGATTCCAAATTTAATAGGTAGTGTCATAGTTAAGATGTTTCTTGTGATTGTTCCATGTAACTGATTAATGTATTAAATTTAACCATGCTCAATTTCCTTTATTATGTATTTTATTGTAATCACATCAATTAAAGAGGCACAAATACATGATAACAACTGAAATTAGTGAGTACTGTTAAAGTAATATTGATCTTTATGAGTTGTAATAATGATAACTCATCCTCAAATTATTTGATTTTGTTGAAAATATCATAATTTGCAGAGATGGTATCCTATTGAAGGTTTTTCATCAAAGTTGCTTCCAACAGATAGATATCATTATTCTGATGCTTGTGGTTTGGCTAACCGATCATTGGATACAATTCGCCTTCCATCTATGGCTTGGCAATGGGAAGGTGATTGGAAACTTGAACTTACCTTGGAGGGACAGCCTTTGGATCATAATGGATGGACATATGCTATTGACTTTCCCTCTCAGTTCTATTCAAAGAAGCAGTGGAGTAGTTGTGTTAGAAGAAGGTTATGGGTTCGATTAAGGAGATATAGTGCAATGAATTCATGGTGTGCTATTGCTCCTCTCCATAAAGATGCCACAAGTGTGAGTAAAATGAAAATAGCATATAATATTTTTGAATCTTTAACTAATTTACAGAATTATATATTCATGTCCTTTTAAACTCTTTTCAGAGAGCAAAATCTATGACATTTGTAAAAATTGATGAATATATATGTTTTATAACAATTTTTGCGAGGTATAAGTACTATAACTATATACAGGACAAACTTCCCAAAATTTAGACTAAAAGCACATAAATATGCTAAAACACAAACTGCAGCATTAATCAAACATATAAATAGTGAAAATCACAATTTTAATTTTTATTGCACCAAAATCTTAGAATTAGGACAAGTTCAAAAATGCCAGGAAATTTTAGAAATGTTACATATTTGAAAAAATTTAACTAAAGTCATAAACGATAAAACTGATAATAAAACATTCAAGAACAATATAAATCTAAACAAAAAGTTAAACTATTAACAATAATTTAATAACTGACTGATCTCTAGTTACAAATTTTGTTCGAACAGTTCTCCCCTGTTCCTAATGGGCGCCTGACACCTCTTTCTTACTTCAACATTTTTTTCGAAAAAAGTTTACAAAAATTTTTTTGCTTCAAGAAATAACTATATATGTATATATATATGTATATATATATATATATATATATATATATAGTTATTTCTTGAAGCAAAAAAATTTTTGTAAACTTTTTTCGAAAAAAATGTGTAACAAGAGAGCAGTTAATGTATCAAATTATTGTTAGTAGTTTAAAATTTGTTCAAATAAACGATCATAAAATCACATTTTGTTCGAACAAAAAAGAATAATTTTTCTGCTTATATATATATATATATATATATATATATATATATATATATATATATATATATATATATATATATATATATATACCCTAACAGTTGAAATAAGAAAAAGGTGTAAGCCTTAGGACTCAGGGTCCATGGCAAATGACCCCAATAATATTCCAAAAAATGTTGATGCTTCATGTGCTGAACACCCTGTATATATAGAATTCAAAGCAGGCATAATAAACTAAGAAATTTTTTTAATTTTGCAGTGCATTAAACATATTATTATTTAAAACCTCCATGATATATAAATCAATACAAATACATCATAGGTGGACACAATAAATAATAAAATAATTATTTTCCAGCTTTGTGGAAAAAGTTTTGATATGAGCTAGCGATCAATTTTTTTAGGTGCAAATAAAGGCGGAAGGAGCATTATTATTATCGAACTATTATATAGATGTTTGTTGAAAATGGTTTAATTTTTGACTAGTTTTTTGGTGCAAATTTGATATTTCAATCTGTATGTATGCCCATAGTAACTATCAGTATGATTAAATGACAATTAATAATTGATTAAATTAATTATAGTAATATGAGGGAGGCGCCGAAGGTGTATATAACATCCTAGTACTCTTTGAGAGAAATAAAAGTATGTTTTTTTTTTGTTTTGTTGCGTAGGTGGCTGCGATTTAAAATCTTGATTTTGTTTTCAAATTTATACAACTTTTTTGAATGAAGTTTTTGAATTATGTCGAAAAGGGTAGTTTACACTGATCCAAATTTCTATTTTTTGTTCTCCCCTGTACACCGTTAATTTTTATCAAGAATAAAATTTTTTGACTAAATATATATATATATATATATATATAATAAAGATTTGGTTTGATTTTTGGTTGTTCCAGGTTCGTAAAAATACTTTAAATTACTAGATTAATTCGTTTAATAGACGTTTCAGGAGTAGTACTCCCTTCCTCAGTATCTAAAATATAAATATAAAAATCTCAATAGACCAACATTGACTACACAAATATTACACGTTTAACAGCTTACCTTAGTATAGACAATAAAATAAACATAAAAATAAACACATCTAGAGTATAAAACAATATCGTCAAACAATTATTATAATATATATTTTGAAAATGATTTTCTTTATTTGTCTGGCATGTCAATGTCAAACTTGGTGATGTATTAGTTCTTTTCTTATTCTTTTCAGTTTGACTTGTTTTTAAGAAACGGTAGTAGAATTGACTAAGTTGTTTGAATGTCTTGTCTGTCGTTCACTGTGTCTCTAAATTTGTCTGTATATGAACATTTCGTGTATTTCTCTATGTTTCTTGTTCCTTTGTGTTTGTTAGTAATTTTCGTTGCTTCGTAGTTAAAATCATGATTTTCCGTTAATTTGTGTTTGTTCAGTGCCGTAGTTGCTGCTTTTGTGTATTTGTGGGCATTTATCCGGTCCTGCAATCTTTGTGATGTTTGTCCTATGTATTGTTTTCCGCAATCCTTACATGGAATTGAGTAGACTACATTAGATTTTTTTGTAGTGGGTGTTGCAGTTTATTATATAAATGACCAGGTAATAAGGTGAAGTGAGAAATTTTTAATATATATATATATATATATATATATTTATATATAAATTATCAAACAAATAGGAATAACTGAAGGTTTTTTATAATATTATATTTGAAATTTTTCTCCAATGACATGTTTGAATTCATTAACTTTATTTTCTTTATTTTCTGGCTTTTCAAGGAACCTTTCATAGATATAGCAATTGGTGGCCAGTCAGTACCTGGAGCTGAGGAAGGAACAATGTTGGTGTGGGCTATAACGTCTCTTAATAGAGTAAGATTTCAAATGATAATTAATAGATGTTATATAATTATTGCAATTTGAAGTTCAGATGTATGATTTACCTAATTTGAAAATATTTTGAAATCTGACATGAAAGAAATTTAAGTCAAGAAAATGCAGAATGGCCTCCATAAAAAAGTTGAAAAAATTAAAATTATTTTTCTATTAGAAAATAAATAAAAACACTCATTTTAGAAAGATTTACACAAACATTCTGACTCGTGATAAGCCTCCATTAATTAACTGGAATAAAGTTATTCTTCTAATATTATTTGAAATATTCCATCTACTCACTTAGAATTTTTACACTATTGATAGACCTACCTAGTTAATTAAAAGAATAATTGTACTTATTTTCCAATTCAGTTTAAGTAACTACTTGGTTGAATATAAATACATATATTGTGAGGAATTTCACTGTCTGTGCCTGAAGAAGTGGTGCGTCACGATGTAATAAATTCTTCTCAAAAACAAGTGTTCACTGAATTTAAATCCCGTAACGGCGATCAATATACAACAAATAAATTTTGTTATATAGGAATGGATATTATCGTTAAACAAATTATCAATTGTTTAAAATATTAAAAATTTATCTTCGATATCGATTACATTTAAGGTCAATAAAACAACACAATTGAAAAAATTATAATTTCTAATTCCAGGTTATGTTCAGAACAGGAGTGACTACAAAATCTCCGGAAGGAACTCGGTGGAATGATGTATCTGTTCCTTTAGGATCAGAAATTTGCCAAATAAGCATAGGCTCCACTGGTTTGGTTTGGGCATCTCTTGCTTGTGGAAGGGCGCTAGTACGTGGCGGAGTCACTAGAGAAAATTTACAAGGAACTAACTGGATCGAGGTTAGAAATCCTGGAGCAAATCTGAGAATTATTCAGTTGTCTGTAGGGACTAATGCTATATGGGCATTAACACAGGATAAGCATGTTTGGTTCAGAAAAGGAGTGAAAGGTACTTGGTAACATATTTTTATTTATTTATATTTTAAGTGTAACTATGATAAGGAAATAAATGCTATTCAGTGAAAATTGCTTTGGTACTATAGAACACAGGTCACCAAATCACTGACTTCAGCAAGGATCAAGATAGCCAGTCGTGAACATGAGACTTTTTTGTTTTTCTAGGAGAAGGTGCTGGTACAAGTGAAGATTGTGCAATAGGTTCTGGTTGGATTGAAATGGTAGGTAAAATGACCTTGCTAAGCGTTTGCGCAAATGATCAACTATTTGGCGTCGGGTCTGAGGATCGTAGAGTTTACTTCAGAACAGAAATAACTCAGTCTGATCTGACTGGAAAGAGATGGAAAACTTTGACAGCTCCTCTTCAAGTTAGTCGTGCCAGTAGTAATGCCAGTCTAAATAGAGACAAGTTTCATCGCAGCACACAAATGTTGGTAAGTTTATTGAATATTTGACAAATTAACTTTATATAAATGTTCCTCTAAGGACATACTCTCATAAATTCCATAGCACTAGAGTGGCCAAGCAAACTTTTATAAGCTTCTAGTGGAAAAATATTTCAGTTCATGTCAGAGCTATTATTAATATTTTTAATTTTAATTTCTGTGATAGAACAACGTTTATAGTACTATGGAAATTTCAATGGGCCCTAGAAGTTCCTGACGATAGGTCAGTCGAAATTTATTGAGAACCGTCTCTTCCTCTCCACTTAGTGTGATTTGATCCTCTCCTATGATCAATAAAGAAATATTGGCATATCCTCAAGTCAAAGAAATAGAATATCATTTCATTCAAATACATAAGATATTAAGCAGACCTTTCTACACAGTTTGTTATGAAACCCGAGGTAATCAAATTTAGTAGTAGGTATAGTATATAGTAGGAAGTGGCAGTGGTAAGGATAGGCCACATACTTAATAGTGATGGGCAAGTCAAGTTATCGAACACTAGTCTCAACTCAGTGACTAGAGTTGATTATCTATAAAGCGTATGTCGTTCATACAAAGTTTTAACTTGATCAACTCTCTACGGATACTTCAAGTTGGGTTCTATGATGTAATCATCGCATCAGGCTGATCGAGTAGGCTTGCCTCGACGGGTGCGAATTCGAAAGAATGAGAAATAAACCTAATCTGCTAATTCCCCCTGAAAAATCGTACGCGTACGATTGGATCCCCCAAGCACGCCTGTTAGCTATTTTTTTAGGTACGTTTTTAAATTTTTATTGAGTGCTGGTATGTCTCAAGGAGAATTATATTAAAATAACGAACGTTTGTATGCCCACCATGATCAATTCGGCGTTCGACGGCCGGCTTTTTAATTTAATAATACAAACATCGCAACGACTTAGACCAAGCCAAACTAGACGATTTAACCATCAAATGAACAAAAACAATGAGTTAACGCGGTTCCCGTATCTATTCACCCTATTATGGATCGAGTCGAGTAAACTCAAGTTGCAACTCGGGTTAGTAGTTATTTCAACTTGAGTAACCTACTCGTGTTGAAAGAATGACGACTAGTTCCATCACTGATCTTATAAAAAGGAATTAACTCAATAATTGAACAGAATGCTTTAGTCTATATATGCTTACGTGTTGGTTCTTTTGTACTATTCCGAAGCATTTGACAGGATAAATCATGTGATTTTGTTGGCTGTACTGTATTATATTTGCTTTTCAAGTGCTGCTATAAACTTGACTGAGGCTTATTTGAAGGGCCGTAAACAATACTTTGAAACTTCAAAATATATTTCAGAGTTAGGCTCTGTACATTGTGGTGTTCCACAGGGGTCCGTTTTGGGTTCTTTAATTTTTTGTATCTACACATTCTATATAACGTATTGTAAATATTTCAGATTTCAGAGTCTTATTGGAGAACTCCAAAAACATCAATTGTCTCTGAATCCAGGAAAACCCAAACTATTGGTATTTGGGAAACATCAAAAGAGTCGAATTGGATAATGTGAAACTACTATATGTTAAGTCAGCTATTAAACTTGGTGTTGTTATCATCACATACATTTGAGGTTTAGTGATAATATTTTTTCTTGTATTTGTAAAGCTTTGAAAATGCATTTAAGATTTGAGGGACTCCTATCACCACCACAAAAACATTATTATTAATGTTGATTTAAAATTTGATTGTATGATGATATCATATAAAACCACATATGTGAATGTCACCTTTTATATATCTTGGCAAGACTTTTCGAATTATATACAATACTTTGTGATCCGACCCTTGCCTAGGGCCGGAGAGCCCTCCAAAGATACCACTTTTCTGTATCGCGCTATCGTGCTCGGTCGGAAGGTCATTAGGGTCGTCCCTAGAGTCGAACTACCTACTTTTATTGGCAATTTTCAGGAAAATGCTGTGCCTTTGGTCAATTATGCCAACCTAAAATAGCGCCATCCTGATCAAACGGTAAAATTGGTCATTTTGGTCGAATTTCTCCTAAAACGATTTTTGAGAGCGTGAGAAAGATTGTAGGTGAGATAAATGGTACAAGGGGCCTCACGGGTGTCTATGAACTTGTGATTGAATTCCGATAATGATGAAACATTTTCGGATCTTTTTTCCCTTTATGACTAGATCAGTTTGAGTTGTACTAAAACAAAATTTTGATTTAGAAACCTTTATTTCGTACTTAAAGTATCTTTCGAGTTGAATATTCCTTCGATAACAAATTAATGATCTACACGCATAGCACGAAATTACCCATTCTTTCTGCGTTATGTATTGATATCATAATAAATAGTTTCCATTTTCTTCCATTACTTTTATTATCATACTGGTCCTTTTTTTTGAGGTTTTGATCTTTTCACTAGTATTCTCACAATTCAACGTGTCTTGGTACTATGTACTGGTAAATCATCAGTACCTGATCTTGAGTTTAGTCATGTGGTGCCACTTAGCATACATGTTTTTCTGTAATTGACAAAATTCTATATTTACGATCAGATCTAATTTCCAATAATAATGCCATGGACCTTAGAATATTTTAGTACGCATTTTAGAGACTTCCTAGTTTATTTCTAAATTGCAGAGTCGCCCGAGTAGTATGTACGAATCTGTAAGCCTTCGTGATTATAATGAGCAATCTCATTCAGCTCCTACAGCTCCCACTTCTCTCCCCTTGAGTGACCTGAGTACGAAATTCGAAGCTCAACCTAAGAATCCTAAAGGATGGAGTCCAATACATTCTGTCGGTTCAGTGGTAGGCATGGAAGTACATCCTGAAACTGACGAGAGCATTTGGAGCGAATGTAGTAGGGATTCTTGTGTTTTTGGCGATGATGAAGAGCTTGGATGGGCTGAATATGAGGCACCTTGGTCCTGGGTGGAAGCTGGGGCATGCATTATTGAACAAAATCAGATGCCAAACTGGTTTACTATTGCTAATGGTGAGCTATTACTCTTCTCGGTATATATTAAAGTGAAAAGAAAAAATATTGAAGCTCCAATCCTATTTGAATATTTAATTTTGAGTGTATTCATATATAAAAATGCAGATACTATATTATAACGCAAGTACTACCCCAAACCAGAATATACCATTTGACAAGTTATGAAATAACATATATATATATATATATATATATATATATATATATATATATATATATATATATATATATATATATATATATATATATATATATATATATTATATATATTATATATATATATATATATATATCAGTGGCGGCTCGTGAGGTTTTGGTTTTAAGGAGGCTACAAGAGTGTTAAAATACACCATAGGCGAAAATTTTTAGGATTTCAAGGTCAACCGCCTTATAATTTTAAAGAAAATCAAAGTAAAACAAGCACCCTAAGCTATTAATTGTTTTCACTTTCGAGTGTCTACCTTGAGACCTACAACTCCTATTTACAATAATCACAAAACTCTTCTCAGCCAATTAATCAATTCATCTATTCATCAAATTTTTTTTTCTTTCACAAAAATAGGTACCTACCTACCTACTTAACGAATTAACGAATAAAAATAAAAAGTTATTATATATATATTTTTGAAAGATTAGCGGGAATTATGCGATCTTTAACGTTAGCAAAATGATCTATAATATCCTCATAAAATTTTTTGTCTTTCGGCCAAAAGTTTTACCAATTCCCTTTTCAATAGACAACAAACTAATATTTTTCAAACCGATCCTGGCTCATTGAATTCCGTAAAATAAGTTTTAATTCTCTTAAGAGTGGAAAACGAGCGCTCTACGGAAGCCGATGTCACCGGGATAGAAACAATTAGACATAAGAGTTTATAAACTTGGGGTACAATCTTGATTCAAATCATTATCAAAAGGTATTTAATAGTCATCACATGATTTTTCATTTTGCCCCAAAATTTCATTGTCATTATAAACAACACACAGTTCACTCTTTAGGGTCACCTTATCAAAAAAAGTGTATTTTTGACATAAATTTTCCAAAAGGTTATCTGGAAAATTAGCCGAAAATCCGGTAAACAAATTATTATTGAGTAAGTCGAAGAAATGCAGTTCTTTCAAATCAGAGAACCTTATTTCTATTTGACCCCGAATAGTATCCAAAATTTCATAAAATATTTGCTTATAATGAAGCTCCATATCTGTGTAACTGAATTTCTTTCGTTTTGGGCTAAATTGAGTCGTGTCATCAGTAGTTTGAAATACAGATAATAGTTTTTTTAAATAAACTTCTGCACGAAATTCTGAATTTTTTTCCAAAAGAAACTTGAGCCGATTTCGTGAGTAAATTACATCTGAAAACTTGTGCTGTACGATTTGAAAAACTATTTCTGTTTGTTCAAAAATTAATTTGAGGGGTTTTGAAAAATATATAAATTCCTTATCTTGTAAGTAAGATATTAATCCGCGTGCTGTATTTAAAGTTACTTTATCGGTGAAAAATTCCTCTCTTTCAACTAGGTATAGAATTAAATCCTCAAATCCTGAGCGGCCCCAAACAGAGACATTTTCACTAGTAAAAAGTAAACACTGCCAACAAAATAATTTATTTTTTACCTGTGATCCGGTTAGGCAAGGATGTCTCTCATAATTCTTTGTATTAAAACCGCGGTTTTGTTTTCTGTTACGCTGCACCAAATTCTTCAATTCAGGGGTAGATCTCAATGTTTTTATCAAAACTTTATCCTCATAACTTATTGCACTAAAGTTATGGGATAACAAATATTACACTAAGTCACTATTGAAATTTTTGAAATTAACTTCAGTAATCAAACTCATTTCAAAACAATACGCGAGCTGTTTTCGGCGGCCATTAGACACTACGAATTACGATCACACTACGATTCAATCAACGACTTTACTCGATGTCCCGCGAAATTCTATAGTTGTGATTGGTCGACATTGTATAAGACTGGACTTTATCGGTGTTGCCATTTACATGTGTTTTGCATTTCTATTGCAATGAAGTAGGTATTCATTCGGAGTATTTGCACCGTTGTTTGCTTTTCTGTGGCAGGCATAATGAACGTTGAGAATATACATTTTAATGCCTCCGCAGCGTTGCCACAAATCTTGAAATGAATGAAATGCAGTAAATGTAAATACCATTATATAATGTAGGTTGAAAGGAAGGTAGGTGCATAAAATAATATGATTTTGATTAATATGAATATGTTGAATGCTGACTATTCAATATAATATATTAGTGATACACGGAATATTATTGAGGAGGAGGCTTAGCCTCCTTAGCCGCCTTTGAATAGCCGCCCCTGATATATATATATATATATATATATATATATATATATATATATATATATATATATATATATATATATATATATATATATATATATATATATATATATTATATATTATATTTGACATATTTATATATATATATATATATATATATATATATATATAATATATATATATATATATATATATATATATATATATATATATTTGACCATATCGAAAATTTTCGAAAATAATATTCAAATATTCAATATCGTTTATTTACATTACATTAAGATTTTCCTTGCGATAACACTGAAAGTTTAAGTTTGAACATAAATGCATTACATTTAATAATTTGTAAATTTGATGAAATAAATCTTAAAAAACAATTTTTAATATTTTAGCTATGCATTTGAACGAATCATAAATTGTAAAAATTTATTATGTTGTAATAAATACTATTGAAAAATATTTATTCCGAATTTACTAATGCTTCCATATTATATCCTCTATCAATGTTCATACATGTAACCGTTCTATTAACAAATTTTTAAGACGATCCTAATCATATAGGGCGTTATACTACGAACCGCGTCTGTAATTGCTCTTTTTAAATGGTAAGTTTCTTGAAAAGGCTTCTGAAGATATACCTTTTGATTTAATAAACCCCACAAGAAAAAAATTTCGTGAGCAGCAGAGCTCCATCACTAAAGTCGTATTTTTCGCGCGAAATGCATCGCGTCGATATGCTATTCTAACGAATTAAATTATATTTTGAAAATTCACGCTTAGATAGCAAATCGAATTGAAACGTAGAAAATAATATATTTTATTGAAAAATAATTCGCAAAGTGCATCGTGGTAGAAGAAAAAAGTTGAAACCAACGAAGGAACGTACCTCAATATCAACCCAATCCACGTACCAAATTCGAACCCTCTATTGTAAAAAAAATCACATCGCGTACTGATTGCGAAATAAATCGAGATGCAATTCGAAAAGAATGTTTCTTCTTGAGGTGCCTTATCCATTTCAATGGATGTTGGCGACTATTCTGGCATATTCGTTTCGATCTTGTGCGGCTCTAAAAAGTGCGTGGGCATCGAGGTTTGTCCAATCTCTTATATTCTTGAGCCATGAGTATTTCTTCCTTCCGATGCCTCTCCTTCCTTCAATCTTTCCCTCCATAATCAGCTTTAAGAATTGGTACTTGGTATTCCTGAATATATGGCCCAGATAAGCAGCTTTTCTTCTTTTCACTAGTTGGAGTAGTTCTCTTTCTCTTCCCATTCGGTTTATTACTTCGGCGTTTGTGACATGGTCCGTCCAGGGAATTTTAAGCATTCTTCTAAAGACCCACATTTCAAAGGCTTCAAGTCTGTTCATGGTGTTAGCCTTTATCGTCCATGTCTCCACTCCATATAGCAGCACCGAGTAAATGTAACATTTAACAAAACGGTACCGTAGCATTAAGTCAAGGCTCTTGTTGCTAAGCAGTTCTCTCATGTTCATAAATGTTGCTCTGGCCTGTTCAATTCTGCACCGTATCTCTGTATCTGGGTCTAGGTCCTCAGTTGTCCAGCTTCCGAGGTATTTGAATTTGGGTACACGTTGGATGTTCTTGCCATTAACTAAGATGTTCGAATTAACGGCTGGTGTTCTACTAACAATCATTACCTTCGTTTTATCACTGTTTATCTTTAAGCCGAGTCGTTCTCCTTCGTTATTTATTTTATCGATAAGACGTTGTAGTGCTTCCTGGCTATCGGATATTATAACCGTGTCGTCCGAATAGCGAAGGTTGTTCACGACCGAGCAGAATACTCACTACGAAATACATAGCGGTTGAGAAAAAGATCCACAAAGGATCTTAAGTCAACATAAACTCAATATATGTACCCAGGGCCGAGGCCAGCACTGCTTTCTAGAGGGGGCTGAACAAATTCTTGAGGGGGCTTGTTTTTCACAGAGTATACTAAAATAAATATACTTACGTGAAAAAAAGACAGGAATATACAGCTTTCCTATCTTTTTACCTAGAAAAGTATGCTGGAAAACGAATATTCGTTAAAAAACAATTTGGAAAAATATTCTAATAAAAATTCTAATAAAAAATAATGAATAAAAAATCTCTCATAGAACACTCTAAATAAATAAAACAAATAGCTTATAATTAGACAACCAAGTTAATATTCTCTCTCTTGCTTCGTCACATTGTTTGCGTTAAATCGTTTTTAGTTGTGTTTCTATTTCCACTTACGTAAAATATAATATTCTGAGTTTGAAAATGAATTAACTACTAATCATAATTTATCTGAAGAGGTTGAAGAAATTAAAGGAAAATGTGTGGATTTCATTGAAGTACTTTTACTTGAATTAATCAAACACATGCCCTCGCATTTAAATGTTTTTCGGCAGATAAAAAGTTTTAGTCCTGCTATTATTTTAAATACAGTCCAAAGACCATAATTTTCTGAGCTGCCACTTACTTTTGTAAGTCCAAATAGAATATCTGACAAAGAGATACAATATAGAAACTTGTTAAATGTCGATTGGAAAGAAATGTTTGGTGAATCAGGCCCTGACAAACCTATTATTTTTTGGAGGAAGGTTATAGATTTGAAAAATGCAGCCTACCAATTGATGTTTGAAGATTTAGCTCTATTTGCATTTACTCTTCTAAGCTTACCGTCATCCAATGCATTCGTGGAGAGGATATTTTCATTGATTAATATTGTTAGATGTAAAATTCGAAACAAAATGATACTAAAAATATTAAATTCAGTTGTGTCTATTAGATCTCACTTTGCATTAAATGGGATTTGCTGTAAATAATTTGAGCCTAGCAAAGCTATGTATGCAAAATTCAATTCTTATATGTATCAGTAGCAGAACCAATCCACAACTTCAACCACAGACAAAGATGATGATGTTTTGTGAACAGTTTATATAAAAATAAAGATATTTGTAACAGAAACATTGTTCTTGGTTGTAATAGTAATTTAAGTCAAAAGTCCCGAAAATACCTATTATTGTTTTTTGGACGAGTAGCTAACACGTTGGTTACACTATTTTTTCGCGCGGTTGCGAGAAAATCATGCTCGTTTATCGCTATTTTATTTTAGGATAAAAACTTCAATATGTTTAGCGGGTTAAAAGATGCCGCAAATAAATAATTTTGAGTCAGTTTCACAATTAGGTAGATTTGTTTGTAACTATGCTAGTTTTATGTTTCAACGCAGATATAAACATTTTTGAATAGTTGATGGAATCCGTCGTTACTACGTGATAATTTAACATGATGAACAAAACTAAATTTGAATTTACTACGTTTATTATCACAAAATATTTTGAAAAATTTAACACTGCGATTGCAATTTCGGTCACTAGACCATCATCGGGCAGATTGAGTTAAGAACTGAATACAGAAATAATGATTTGCGCCTACGGGTGGGAAAGAATTATTGCAGGTACTTAAATAGACAAGAGGAACATATTTCAAGAAGGGCTAATCGAGTGAATTACCCAAATTGGTACAATACAATGTTCTTAGAAAGGTCGTTATTGTTTGAATACACTAAATATAGGAGAATATATCAGATCAATCTGGTCGTTCAGCAAGGTATCTTTTGCATTATGATTGAGTTTAAAAATTTCTAATGATTCTAAATAAGTAAGTTTGGTTCCTTTCGGTAATTTGTGCATGATTTTAAAATTATCTATTTGTGGAAATGGGTGGTGGTTTTCACGGCAATGATTTGAAAACGTTGAATCCGTTTTATTTTTCAAAAAAGATTGTTGGTGTTCTTTAAATCTTGTCTTGAACGATCGACCAGTCTGACCTATATATACTCCTTTACATACAGGACAAATCAACTTATAAATTTGAAAGTTCAGGAGTTTATAAGTTGATTTGTCCTGTATGTAAAGGAGTATATATAGGTCAGACTGGTCGATCGTTCAAGACAAGATTTAAAGAACATCAACAATCTTTTTTGAAAAATAAAACGGATTCAACGTTTTCAAATCATTGCCGTGAAAACCACCACCCATTTCCACAAATAGATAATTTTAAAATCATGCACAAATTACCGAAAGGAACAAAACTTTACTTATTTAGAATCATTAGAAATTTTAAAACTCCAATCATAATGCAAAAGATACCTTGCTGAACGACCAGATTGATCTGATATATTCTCCTATATTTAGTGTATTCAAACAATAACGACCTTTCTAAGAACATTGTATTGTACCAATTTGGGTAATTCACTCGATTAGCCCTTCTTGAAATATGTTCCTCTTGTCTATTTAAGTACCTGCAATAATTCTTTCCCACCCGTAGGCGCAAATCATTATTTCTGTATTCAGTTCTTAACTCAATCTGCCCGATGATGGTCTAGTGACCGAAATTGCAATCGCAGTGTTAAATTTTTCAAAATATTTTGTGATAATAAACGTAGTAAATTCAAATTTAGTTTTGTTAAACATTTTTGGTTTGAAATAATTCTGGTATCTTTTCTAGAGGGGGCTTAAATAATTCCAGAGGGGGCTCAGCCTCCTCTGGCGCCACCCTGGCTACGGCCCTGTATGTACCAAACTTCAACCATCTTACTCAATCTGCAGAAGCTGTGGAATTTGACAAATTTTCAAAAACCACGAAAGAAAAGGAATATCTACTTAAAAATAGCTGCGGTTGAAAAAATTTAACCAAATTTTGATTTTTTTCGTATATATATATATATCAGACATGAAACATTTTTTGAAAATCGTGGTCTAGGAGGTCTTAAACGAATAAAAAAACTACTCCAGCATTAGACTACACTTTCCTTCGATACACTGCTATAGTATGTATTTTTTATGGGAAAATACGAATAAAAATCGAGTGGAGTTAAATGGAGACCGAGGAGGCAAAGGAATTCCCGATTAACAATGAATAATTCTTCCATTGAAAATAGAGAGAGAGGGAGAAATCAACTTTATTGATTATTATGAATCAAATGGCTATCGACCTCAGTCTTCCAGCCGTAATTGAAAATATTTTCGACGTATTGACGTATAACTAACCTGTTACCAACGTTATCGCAGAGAAAATATTAGAATTTTATTTTGTTATAAATATTTTTTTTTTGTAATAAATAATAACAATATTGAATATTTTGAAATTATTTAAAATTGTGTGTATTATAACGTTAGGACAATTAGTAGTAAAATTTGGGTTCATTAGTTAATAATAAAGAAAGACAACCGATTGGCCAAAAAAGTGGCGTTTATCAAATCAATTGAAGTGATTGTAATGCTTTTTATATAGGACAAATTGGGCGCAACATCAATACCAGAGTTAATGAACATAAAAAGTCTATACTATATAATAAAAACTGTACAGGAATATCTGAACATTGTATCAGAAACAATCATTTCATCCATTTGAACTCTGCGAAAATATTACATCTAGGTATAAAGGGTAAAAAGCTTGACCTTCTGGAAATTCTCGAAATCTCCGAAGCGAAAGCACGTAAATCCCCAATCGTTAACGACCAGTTGATTTTCAGTCTGGCCCCTGTGTTAAAATCTATTATAAATACTACACTATTTGAGAATTATGTTTAGTCATAAGATGCTTTTGAAAATGAGCTCATAATCCGAAACAATTGTCAAGTTATTATTTTCTATATACATTGTGAAACTCTGCCAAGTGTTTCTTTTAGATTCATTAAATATTATTTAAAATAGTTAAAATCTTTTCTTAACACAAATTTTCTATATGGTAAAAAATGAAGGTACTTTGCACTTGATCCAAAATCATTTCTTTGACAAATCTCCTATATAATAGTGGTACAATTTACCTATCTGATGGTTGAATTTTGGGTTTTAGAATATGCAAAACTTATTATAACGAACACTTTTTTTGATAATACTAATAATAAAAAAGTGTTTCATATGCAACCAACTTACGTAGACACACTGTATATATATGTTTGTAAAAGTATGCAAATATTATAAACAGCGGACTATAATAACAATGTTGTTCCTTGCCAAGGTTGAATACCCAAGTCCATAACTGATAATAATGAATTAGCACTGATAATCATGAAAGTAACGAAGTTCAGTTTCACTAGCTCTGACGATTTTGATGTTTAATATTTACGTTCTGATTAAATAGAATTTTTCATGTTTTTAAATTTCGGAGATTTTCGCAGGATTGAGTATTGATGAATTAGATCAAACATGGCGAAATAAAATATTAGAGGCATTGAAATATAGACTTATTGATGGAGAAAAGTACTCTGATTATGAAATGGCTGTAAATACTTCATCATGGATACAAACGGGAGAAGCTAGAGTTAGTTTGAAAAATAGCTCTTTTTTTGAGTGTTGTCTCCAATTGGAATGGCACCAGAATAGTGGTACTCTGACAATACTGAATCCTGATGGGGCTTCTACTTTGGTAAGTATGAGTTAATATTGATGTATTAAACTGAACTACTACAGTTGGAATTTATAGGTTAATAAAACAAAGTACTTTTTTGTTATATTTATTTTTCATTCATATTTATCATTCAGCTATCACAGTATAATGAGATTTCGAAAAAAAAGTCACTAATGTTCAGATGTCTACTAAGGTATGGTTATACTTAATGAATATATTACAATACTCGTTTTTTTATCAATATAATAATAACTGATATTAAATTTTTGTTTATCTCTTGGCCTAACGTTTCACCGATATATCAAACAATAAAAATCGTCGGCATCTTCCGGCCTTGCTAATGTGTTGAAGATTTTTATTTAATATATTTGTGAAAAATTATGCCAAATGTTTATTTCAAATATTAATAAAAACAGACATTGATTCACAGAAATAATCATATAAATTAAAACAAGATTCTTCGGAATCAGACAATGTTATGTAACTCAATTCAAAAACGGATATTTTCTTCATTACAACCAATGAAATAATGTCTTATTTATTTTTCGTTTTCGATACACCATTTTCATAATTTCTCTAATAGCGTTTACCCTATTGTCAGTTTTCATTATAAGTGAGATAATCAAATACCCAGTAAAACTTGAGAGTAGTATATGTTGTCCTCGGTTTTATGCAAATTTACTGATTTAAATAATTTATCAATCATAATTGCTACTCAGGTTTGGCTCGTAAAAATGAATGAATACAATCTGAAATGGAACAATTCACAAAATATTCACAGCTGAGAATATACCTGAAAGCTACAATAGTTAACATATGAAATGAACTGATTTTCCGGACCAACCGTTCTGACCAACTTTTAAAATTTTATATCCTAAGTAGGGGGGCATACATTAATTACGTGAGATAATTTTGGGGATTTTTCGATCCCCCCTAACCCCGTGGTGAGATGTCGTGAGATTTTGCTCGACCCCTCCCTCCTCCACGAATCTCACTTGAGATTTTTATAAATGCGTATTTATTATGTCAATGAGTTAATCTGTGCTCGATTCCATTAGATCTATTTAAAGAAACCATTTTATAATAATTTTTTCTATTTAAGACTTGTATTTTATATTTTTAATAACTGAGATTGAATTCTCGCACATCACTTGGTGAAACATCATAAAGAATAAAGTATAAACTTTAAAATAAAAACACTTGGCTTATGTTTCACAATATAAAAAATATTTAGATACTCTATTTAGCAGTAACGAAATGTCGACATGTTTCGAGTTATGAACTCATTATCAAGACTGACTACACGAGAGTATTGCATCGTAATTTATAAAACAGACAAAAGCAAAGGTGATACCTGAAAATCAATTTGTTCGTTTACAAGGGGTAATTGACTTTTACGGGCGGAACTTATTTCGAGAATTTCAAGAAGGTCAAGGCATTTTCCTTTGTTACCTGAATGTAACAATTTGGGTTTGTTGAAATCCAGGAAGTGATTGAATTTTTTTAACAATGTTCAGAGAAGCCAGTGGTATTTTTTTTTGTAAAAAATTGGACTTTTTATGTTCTTTCAACACGAATATTTATTTCCTTCCCCCTTGTCTGCCAAATATAGAAAGCAGGACATTCGTCGCAAAATATTTTTTTTAAATACCACGTTTTCTCCGATGTTAGATTTTTCCTTTATTATTGACCAAGAAATGACTTAAAGTTTTCTTTTATTTGTACAAATTGTTTTAACGTTTTTTTGATAGTCTGTTACAAATTTTGCTACTCAATTAGGCACATAATTTTATTGGGAAGTATTTTGTTCTTCATTTAATAGTTTGCGTGGGGTATATTGAATGAACAGATACTTTATTTCGTTTTTTTCCCCAATGAGCTTGTCGATAAACTTTTCATTGTAACCGTTATTTGATGGCTAATAATTTACTTGTATTAACTTCATTTGAAAAAATTTGTTTCCGATAATGGATAACGTGAACAAACTATGTTATGAAACGAATGGAAAAGCACTGATTTTATTTTAATGTGTTGGGGGTTACTGTCGCTTGTGAACTTAAAGGATCTGTGAAGGTTGGTTTTTCTATAAATGTGAAAGTAAGAGAATTCAAATTCCTAGCATCTGAACGTCTAAGAAATTCAAGTACCGTTTCGTTTTCCTACTTCTTTTGTAAATTGAATCGAGTTGTAGAAAGTATTTTATATATTTAAGGAAACTATCTTTTTCAAAGTAGCACATTTGTAACAGACTAATCGAAAAAAAAAAAAAACAATTTGACAAATAAAAAAAACTTTGGAAGTCATTCTTGGTCAATAATAAAGAAAAAAATCTAACATCGGAGGAAACAGTGGTATTTACAAAATATTTTCGACGAATTTTCCTGCTTTCTATATTGGACAGACAGAAGGAATATAAAATATTTGTGTTGAAAGAACAATAAAAAGTCAATTTTTACAAAACAAAAAAATACCACTGGCTTCTCTGAACATTGTAAAAATTCAATCACTTCCCTGGATTTCAACAAAAACCAAATTGTTACATTCAGGTAACAAAGGAATATGCCTTGACCTTTCTTGAAATTCTCAATTAAGTTCCCCCCATAATAGTTCAAATTCCCCTTGTAAACGAACAAATTGATTTTCAGGTATCACCTTTGCTTTTGTCTGTTTTATAAATTACGATGCAATACTCTCCTGTAGTCAGTCTTGATAATGAGTTCATAACTCGAAACATGTCAACTTTTCGTTACTGCTAAATAGAGTATCTAAATATTTTTTATATTGTGAAACATAAGCCAAGTGTTTTTATTTTAAAGTTTATACTTTATTTTTTATATTTTTAATGACGTAGCATAGAATCACAATGAGTTTTAACAATAAAATACCTGAATAGGAACTACTTACTAAAATTTGTAAAAAAATATTCACTCTAATTCAATCAACGGACTCATGTATGATCTCAAGTGTGAATACTACTTTAACACTTTTTATTCCGCCATAACTTCAATAAAAAGTTCTATTAGTTCAAGTAAATTAGTAATATTTCATTGAAATGTGGAGAAAATTAAAATAAATAATAAAACAACTGTAATAAAGCCATACGAATTTTTTTTCAGTGGAAATTATTAGTGGCATTCGTATATTATTAGAGAGTTTATTGGGAATTTCATAAATTTAAAGCAGTAATAGTGCCGACCTTATTTGGACACAGTAATCGCATGCGCAGTGATTGTTTTTTAAATAAGGGAGAAAAATTATTAATTTGTTACTGCTTGTCGATATTTGTGCGCGGTTACTGTAGGCAACTGTTCCCAGGACCTTATTTCATGATTTACATGTCATTAACCTCTCTTTTTTCGGCTTCTAATCTATTAGTCGCGTTCAATTGAAGCCGGAAAACAGGGCAAATCGTCGAAAGTCCTTCAGGAAACCAGCTTTACGATTTGATTGAATTTTTTTTTAAAATTTCTGTTTTTTTTAATAATTATTTTTGAAATCAGGAAAAACTCGTTTGAGGGGGGAAATAATTTTTTTTTT